>JXCR01142198.1:41035-195922 GCA_002079205.1 Phalaenopsis hybrid cultivar
ATTTGAGCTTAGCCCAAAGCTAGCTCAAGTTTGACCTAAGTTTTGCCCTACATGCTTAACTTAAGTCTAAGTCCAAATCCATTAAAACCCATCCAAATTGACTACCAAATTAACTTCAAAACAACTTTCATTCTTCATGAAAGTTGTTCATAATGATGTTCTTCACCAACCACAACAATCAATTGGAGCTTAGCCCATGGCTAGCCTAAGTTTGACCCAAACTTAGCCCAACATACTTAAAATGGGTCAAAAATAAAAAATCCACCAAATTGATTAACCNACATAAAGTATTTTTAAAAAATGAATTAGGGTTAGGGGTTTTTCAATTCTCCATTCATGTTGGATTACCACCTTGACCCTAATTTTTATATGTTGTAGCCTCTATTTAGGTGCACAATTTGAACATTTTTCCAAAGACATAGGAGATCTCTAGAGTGTTAGGAGTTTTTCAATTCTCCATTCATATTGGATTATCACCTTGACCCCAAATTTTTATATGATTTTTCAATTCTCCATTCATGTTGAGATATCACCTTGACCCAAAATTTTTATATGTTGTAGCTTCTATTTAGGTGCACAATTTGAGCATTTTTTCAAAGACATAGTAGATCTCTAGACAAAGATCTTAATTTTCTAAGTTCTTATGCATTTTTTGTTCAAATAATTATAGAAAATTGCATGTGGTTTAGAAAATTCTACAAATATTCATATGAGCTCCCTATGACCAGAGTAGTCTTAAGAAATAATTTTATGATTTTTAAAAATCAAAACATTACTATTTTGAGCAAACCCCAATTTGCTTAAAATATTTAATTTGGAGAATATAAAGATAAAAATCATTTGATTTTTATTCTCCAATGTGATTTATAAGTCAGAGAATTCACCATAAAAATTTCAAAAGATTTTGAAGTCATTTAATATTTTTAATTGATTTTTAAAAATCATTATTAAATTGAATACTTAAATAATTTTAAAAATCAAAACATAACTCCAAAATTTATCAAACTTAGTTTTTTGAGTTCTCTGAAATTAGGGGAATTTAATAAAAATAAAAATATATTTAAAATAAAAACTTAATNACTTTACACCAGAGCCAGAGGCTTCATCCTTAAGCTATTTGGAATATAACGAAGGTGTGAAGAATCTCTGATTGAGGCTACACCTCTCAGAGCAAAGGTATAACCTTACTCACTATCCTGAGCCTTTACAAGCTCTCCATTTATAATGGCTTAATTTCATGGCCTCTTAACCGTATAGATGTGTTCGTCTCAGAAGGTGTGAAGAATCTCTGATTGAGGCTACACCTCTCGGAGCAAAGGTATAACCTCAACTCTCTGTTCGTCTCACTTAGACGAGTCCATAGGATCAAACCCGAAGTGATTTGGTTGAGTCTAGGCCAAGATCTTAAGATTTTAGTGTGGACGGGCATGGGATCATTCTATCGGGGACGATGACGGGGAGGATGCCGTCCATCCGCGCGTGTATTGAATGGACGGCAGAGATCAAGCCGGATGGTCATCTGCGATACAGCGCGACGCGTGGCAGCAACTCAGAAGTCGTCCATCTGCGCGTGTATTGAATGGACGGCGAAGATCAAGTCGGATGGTCATCTGAGGCGATACAGCGCGACGCGTGGCAGCTGACTCAGAAGGCAGCGTCAAGATGGTCATCTGAGGCGATACAGCGTGACGCGTGGCAGCTGACTCAGAAGGCGGCGTCAAATAGAGCGCGCCGCGTGGCTTTTCGACGACGCGTGGCAGCTGACTCAGATGGCGGCGTCGAATGGGAGCGCGCCGCGTGGCTTTTCGAAGATCCGAGGATCCAGTCAGCCCGCGTTTGAATAAATAAATAGGGGTATTTAATAAATTCAGACATAGCTATTAAACTTTAAAAATCCATATCTTTGCATAAAAAATTCATAAAAATAAAAGAAAAATCTGAGGATCCAGTCAGCCCGCGTTTTGAATAGATAAATAGGGTATTTAAAAAATTCAGAAAATAACTCCTAAACTTCAAAAATCCATATCTTTGTGTAGAAAATTCACAAAAATAAAATAAAAATACCGCCTAAACTTTAAAAATCCATATCTTTGCATAGAAAATTCATAAAAATAAAATAAAAATACCCGATGATCCAGTCAGCCCGCGGTTTGAATAAATAAATAGGATATTTAATAAATTCAGAAAATAGCTATTAACTTCAAAAATCCATATCTTTGTGTAGAAAACTCATAAAAATAAAATAAAAATACCCTCGAACTTCAAAAATCCATATCTTTGTGTAGAAAACTCATAAAAATAAAATAAAAATACCCTCTTCAATAAAAAATCCATATCTTTGTGTAGAAAATTCACAAAAATAAAATAAAAATACCCTCTTGCTCAGATATCTTTGTATAGAAAATTCATAAAAATAAAATAAAAATACCCTCTTGCTCAGTGAACAGATATCTTTGTGTAGAAAACTCATAAAAATAAAATAAAAATACCCTCTTGCTCAGTGAACAGAAAGATTTTTGCATAGAAAACTCATAAAAATAAAATAAAAATACCCTCTTGCTCAGTGAACTGAGGAGATTTGTACATAGAAAATTCATAAAAATAAAATAAAAATACCCTCTTGCTTAGTGAACAGAGGAGAACCATATAGAAAACTCATAAAAATAAAATAAAAATACCCTCTTGCTCAGTGAACAGAGGAGATTCCTGTGGTTAGAAAACTCATAAAAATAAAATAAAAATACCCTCTTGCTCAGTGAACAGAGGAGATTCATTGAAAACTCATAAAAATAAAATAAAAATACCCTCTTGCTCAGTGAACAGAGGAGATTCATGGAAAATTCATAAAAATAAAATAAAAATACCCTATTGCTCAGTGAACAGAGGAGTTTCATGTGGCAGGATATTTAATAAATTCAGAAAATAGCTCCTAAACTTCAAAAATCCATATCTTTGCATAGAGAATTTATAAAAATAAAATAAAAATACCCTCTTGCTCAGTGAACAGAGGAGAACCATGTGTAATTATTTTCACATTAANGGATCCGAGAATCCAGTCAGCCCTCGTTTGAATAAATAAATAGGGGTATTTAAAAAATTCAGAAAATAGCTATTAAACTTNGCGTGGAAGCTGAGTCAAAAGGCAGCGTCGAATAGGAGCGCGCCGCGTGGCTTTTCGACGGATCCGAGGATCCAGTCAGCCCGCGGGACATCGAATGGGAGCGCGCCGCGTGGCTTTTCGACGGATCCGAGGATCCAGTCAGCCCGCGTTTGAATGAGAGCGCGCCGCGTGGCTTTTCGACGGATCCGAGGATCCAGTCAGCCCGCGTTTGAATAAATAAATAGGGNTGCGTGTATTAAATGGACGGCGGAGATCAAGTCGGATGACCATCTGAAGCGATACAGAGCAACGCGTGGCAGCTGACTCAGAAGGCGACGTCAAATGAGAGCGCCGCGTGGCTTTTCGACGGATCCGAGGATCCAGTCAGCCTGCAGTTTGAATAAGTAAATAGGATATTAAAAAAATTCAGAAAATAGGCATTAAACTTTAAAAATCCATATCTTTGCATAGAAAGTTCATAAAAATGAAATAAAAATACCCTCTTGCTCAGTGAACAGAGGAGATTCATGTGAAATAATTTTCACATTAATTTGANNNACAATCTCTGATTGAGGCTACACCTCTCAGAGCAAAGGTATAACCTCACTCACTCTCCCGAGCCTTTACGAGCTCTCCATTTACAATGGCTTAATTTCATGGCTTATTAACCGTATAGATATGTTCGTCTCACTTAGACGAGTCCATAGGATCAAACCCAAAGTGATTTGGTTGAGTCTAGGCTGAGATCTTATCGTTTTAGTGTGGACGGACAGGGGTTCATTCCGTTGGGGACGATGAACGGATGCCGTCCATCCGCGCGTGTATTAAATGAACGACAGAGATCAAGCCGGATGGCTATCTGAGGCGATACAGCGCGACGCGTGGCAGCTGACTCAGAAGGNGCAAAGATCTTAAGGTTTTAGTATGGACGGTTCTCAGTTAAGGCTATTGGGGACGATAAACGGATGTCGTCCATCCGCGCGTGTATTGAATGGACGGTAGAGATCAAGCTGGATGGTCATATGAGGCGATACAGCGCGACGCGTGACAGCTGACTCAGAAGGCGGCGTCAAATGGGAGCGCGTCGCGTGGCTTTTCGACGGATCNGCTTGCTCAGTGAACAGAGGAGAACCATGTGGAGTTATTTTCACATTAATTTGATGCATAAATGATTTTTAAAATAATTAATTAGGGTTAGGGGTTTTTCAATTCTCCATTCATATTGAATTATTACCTTGACTCTAAATTTTTATATGTTGTAGCCTCTATCTAGATGAACAATTTAAGCATTTTTCCAAAGACATAGATATGTTGTAGCCTCTAAGTTTTTATGCATTTTTTATTCAAATAATTATAGAAAATTGTATATGGCTTAGAAAATTCTACAAAACNTGTATTGAATGAACGGCGGAGATCAAGCCGAATGATCCTATGGGACGATACAGCGCGACACGTGGCAGCTGACTCAGAAGGCGGCGTCGAATAGGAGCGTGCCACGTGGCTTTTCGACGGATCCGAGGATCCAGTCAGCCCGCGGTTTGAATAAATAAATAGGATATTTAAAAAAATAGCTATTAAACTTTAAAAATCCATATCTTTGCATAGAAAACTCATAAAAATAAAAGACGGATCCGAGGATCCAGTCAGCCCGCGTTTGAATAAATAAATAGGGGTATTTAAAAAATTGAGAAAATGGCTATTAAACTTTAAAAATCCATATCTTTGCATAGAAAATTCATAAAAATAAAATAAAAATACTCTCTTGCTCAGTGAACAAAGGTGATTCATGTGGAATTATTTTCACATTAATTTGATGCATAAATTATTTTTAAAAAATAACCCTCTTGCTCAGTGAACAGAGGAGAACCATGTGGAACTATTTTCACATTAATTTGATGCATAACTCTCTTGCTCAGTGAACAAAGGTGATTCATGTGGAATTATTTTCACATTAATTTGATGCATAAATTATTTTTAAAAAATAATTCTGTTGCTCAGTGAACAGAGGAGAATCATGTGGAATTATTTTCACATTAATTTGATGCATAAATTATTTTTAAAANTACTACAGAGAGACAATTTTGAGCTCAAATCCTTGCCCGAAACCATGACAAAACCCAATCTCAACCTACACAGAACAAAACCTCAAATTAATTGGCTCTACACCTTCACAAGAGTGAAAGANTCTAAATCATAAGATAATTCCCATAATTATCAAAATTTTGGAAATTTCATTAGCATAAAATGACTTTTGAATTTTGTGTATAATTTACAACTTTGGAAATCAATGATTTAATACCCTTATTAAATGATCTTGAAAATGATGGGTAAATTTTGAAAATTAATGATTTCATACCCTCATTTGATAATCAAAATATTATTTAAATGTTCTTGATAATGATCACTTAAGGTTTTAAATCTTTTCAAAATCAATACACACACTTAATACATTCACTTAAGTCTTAAGGACTTAGTGATGAACTTAAGTTGAAATCCACTTGTTATAAGAGGATTAGAAAAATCAACATAATCAAACTCTTTTAAAACACNGCAAATAATAGGGTAGCTTAGGAAGTCACCGAAGTTCTTCTTTGAATCCGTGACATCCTCTAGTGTTTCCTCCTTCAGACTCCAAAACAAAATGTTCAAAATTTGAACTAATCCCATTTACACTTCTTTGTTTGATATCTTTGAAATGTCCTTACCATTTGAACTCCTTGAAGGTAATTTTTCTTGATTTTATTGAAGTATTCTTAGGTAACTTTTGTTACCTAAGATGTAATTAACTATAGGGGCTTGCCCTTATAGTGCTTTTCCCGAACCCAGCATAATATAAACCCTATTTAATTCCTTATATTAAATAGAGGAACTTTTCGGCCAATACTGCTTTTCCCGAACCCAGCATAATATAAACCCTATTTAATTCCTTATATTAAATAGAGGAACTTTTCGGCCAATACGTTCTTAAGTTAACTTATGTTACCTAATGATGTAATTAACTGTAGGGGCTTGCCCTTTTAGGAAGCTTTTCCCGAACCCAACATAATATAAACCCTATTTAATTCAATTAACTATAGGGGCTTGCCCTTATAGGAAGCTTTTCCCGAACCCAGCATAATATAAAACCCTAATTAACTATAGGGGCTTGCCCTTATAGGAAGCTTTTCCCGAACCCAGCATAATATAAACCATTATTAACTATAGAGGCTTGCCCTTATAGGAAGCTTTTCCCGAACCCAGCATAATATAAACCCTTTAACTATAGGGGCTTGCCCTTATAGGAAGCTTTTCCCGAACCCAGCATAATATAAACCCTAATAATTCCTTATATTAAATAGGGGAATTTGTCGGCCAATACATTGGTTTCGCAAACCAAACGGAAACCTATAGGGGCTTGCCCTTATAGGAAGCTTTTCCCGAACCCAACATAATATAAACCCTATTAATAGGGGATTGCCCTTATAGGAAGCTTTTCCTGAACCCAGCATAATATAACCCCTATTTAATTCCTTATATTAAATAGGGGAACTTGTCGGCCAATACATTGGTTTCGCAGGCCAAACGGATGTCATAACTTTCTTTAGTTTATTTGATCAAGTCTTATCCTCAACTCTTGTGTTCATCCTTCGGGATAGATACAGTATTGGAGGTAAAACGCTCTTTCATTTAAACTATGAAAATTATTTAGGGTCAGTTTGACTTCATCTTTTTCAAAACTAAAATTTTTAACGTCCTTCCGAAGCGGGCAAAGATTTCAATTCTGATGACCGACAGCTTCTTACGGGCAAACGTACACCAAAAAAATAGTGTCGACAGCTTCTGGCGACTCCGCTGGGGATGAGCTTCTCTCCATTAAAATACCAAAAAAATAGTGCCGACAGCTTCTGGCGACTCCGCTGGGGATGAGCTTCTCTCCATTAATACCAAAAATAGTGCCGACAACATATTTAGTACAGATGGGCATTTATAAAATAAATTATGGGAGTTCTTTCAATTAAGGGAGGAAAAGTATAATTTTTAATTGCATGCATATTGACATGACAAACTATATTTTGCCAAAAATATTATGGCTCCTNTGGTAAAATGAAATTACTGTCAGTAATTTTGAATGCTGAGATATTATCAAAACTAAATTATTTAACTAATAATAAAACTGAAATGCAAAGTTTAAACAGTAACTACTAAACTACTAAACTATGTTTATGTGATGAAGATTTCTTATGTGAAAAAGCAACTTTCTCACTACAATGAGATTTTGGTAAAATATGATGGGATAAATGGTTAGAACATGTATTGTGCTAAATCGGAGCAGTTTTAATTCTCTACCTCTGATACAGTGTTATAAAAAATCATTGGCTAATCCTAATTTTAGTCCCTAAATCTGTGGCTAGGCTAGAAGGATACTAGCTCCCACTCTAGAGCTCCTACTTCCCTTTATCTAAAGATTAACTCTCGCTTTAGTTCTTAAACACTAAGACCAAATTAGGGATTTTTGTCTATCACCCTAAAATCTCCAATTCTACACCCTACAATGTATATTTCCCTATTTATTTGCACTTAATTCCATGAATGAAATACTCCTTCATGGAATCAATTGTGATCCTCTCTTTGGTGTTGAATTCATACTCCATTTCTCAAATCATATGTTTCACAACACATTTCAACAATTCAATTGTCCAGATCAAGAAGTAAATTAAGTTTGAAGTTGAAAAATCATCACAATTTATTTTACATTTTAATATTGATACATCCATATTATCTCTTCATTTCACCATATCTCAGAGTAGGAGAAAGATAAAGGAAGCTACTTAGACTTCATGAGAAAGATACAATAAAACACAAAGTTCACATATAAAAGAAAGTTCGTACAACACTAATAAACAAACAACACTTATTTGAAACTCTTTCTCAAAGCAAATCCCTTATAGCCTCTCCTAGGAAATGTAGAAAGAAGAAATCTCTCACTTTTCTCCTTCTCTATCACTTTCAGAGAAGAATTCACACTTAATCTCACCACAAAACTCTAAACTCTTAAAGAAAAATCACTAATAGACTCCTGAATGGTGGTGGAATGAAGATAGAAAAGTGTATGGAGGCGAGGTGTGGCGATTAAGAACAAGGACGAATGAGGAGTCCCTTTTCTTATCAATTTCAGCCCCAAATAGATCCTAGAGTCGGTTTTCCAATAGGTTCATCTAAAAACTCTTCAAAAATCGTCTAAATTTGTCGAATGTTCTAGAAATAGGGTCTGAACCGAGAGTGGCGTCGTCGACACCCAGTATGGCATCGTTGGCGCCAATGGCCCATAATTTAATTCGCTGTTCTCTGTCAAATGGCACCATCAGCGCTAAGTAAAATCCACCATCTGTTCTATAAGTCTGCACCGTCAGCGCTGCTCTTGGTGCCGTAGGCGTTTAGTATTTCTTCAAAAACACCATTTTGACTCCAAATTTCATCCTTTTTTACTTCCTTTTTGCTTCAAGTCTTAAAAATCAACAATCTACAAGAAAACATAAAAATACCTTCCATTAAAGTGCAATATCACCAANCATCCATATACATTTCTAACACCTAAAATTCATTTTTAGCGTACATACCACCTTAACTAAACATGATAAGGTTTGCTTCACTTTAAAAGGTAATATGGTGGTATTTTTATGTGATACGAAAGGTTTTAGTAGTTTAAATGTGAAAAAAAAAACAAAAAAAAAGGTATAGGTGTTAGACATGCAGACATATTCAATTTAATTTTATTGATTTAATTTATTAATAATTAATGATTTTTTCATATATTTTCAAATAAATCATAATTATATTAAATTATATGTTATTATTTAATGAGTAATTAGTTATTTTACAAACATATTTTTAAATTTGAAATTATTTGATAAACATAAAAGTTTTGTAAATTAAAAAAAAAATTAATTTTTAATTAATGTAAATTTTTTGCTACAGAAAATTATTTGTTTAATATAAAAAATTATTTTATTTTCTGCTATATACATAAATACTACACAGGGACAAGTTGATCATTTTTTCTAGAAATAGCTGCCACATAGGTGTTTTCACATAGCTGCAACAAATAGACAATCAGCTTCCCCGCAGCAGCTTCCTCGGGCAGCGCGACTGTAGCTCAAAAGCTGAGAAGCTGTAGCTACCCCAAACAGAGCCTTAATCATTCCAATTTTCACTTAATTTTGGTTTATATAGAATTTTTAATATTTTTTTAATGATTTAATGATTTTTTTTAATCTTTAAATTAATTAAGGGTTAGCTTGCCTTAATTTTATTTTAATTTATTTTCCTTATTTTATTAAGTTCTTAGGATTTTTTTTTATTATTTTTGAGGATTTTTATGTAATTAATTATGAATTTTTAAAGTTCCAATATTTTTTTATTTAATTAATTAGGAAATCCTAGATTTATCTTGTTAACGTGCTCACTGACTCAACCGCCAAGTTAACTTCAACATATGTTAAACTCCACACATCGATCTGTGGTTGACTTCCCTTTTCATGTTGGCATATGATCTTGTGCCTTAATCCATCTCATGGTTTCTTGTTTGATCTAATCTACGCCGTCCATTTGAAATACATAGAAACATATGACATTCGTTCATCAACCCCAAAGGGACAGTGAATGAGAAGCCATCCATGATCAAATGGTTGGTACGAGCGATCATATGCACAAAGCTAAGATGCGACTAAGATGCAATGCATATAAAATGACCTCTAGGCTCTAAAGTTCACATTAAATAGCTAAATTTTTTATGACATAATGGTTCTTTTAATAAAGGACTGAGACTGAGCATCAAGATGAAGTTTTGAGCTTATTGCTTGACCCAAGAGGTTTGGTTTCAATTTGGTGCTTGATTCATTGTTGATGGGATCCAACACACCTCCTTCGAGTTCTAATTGAAGTGATGTTGAGTTATTTTATGAATTTGGCCAGAAGTGTCCATGCGTTAGTCTATAGACGGGTTAAAGCGCTTGAGATAGAGGCAAAATGATGGAGAAATTTATTTTAGGGCTTGGGGAAGCACATAGAAGAGTCAATCTAAAATTTTGGTGATTTTGAGTTAAAAATTATTTTGGTTTATTGAGGCTTAGAAAATTCAATGTATTAAGAGGTGCGTTAGGGCATAATAATGATGGGGAATTAATGAGGGAGATTGGCTAAGAAATTTGACGGGGTTTTCGACAAAGTTTGGCTACGGATCGTGAAGTATGGCTTAAATGCGGAGCTCTTGAGTTTGGACTTTTAATAGCCATGTGAAGAGATGGGGGAGCTTGTTCTGCCTTTAGGAGCTTAGTTTGGTCCTTGGGAAGGAACCATTAGGTTGGGGTGGGCTGGTTTTGAGTTTAGTTCATTTTTCTTTAGGTTTGTAAGTGGGTCATGAAGGAATTTTTCTTAGAATTGGGTCGCCCCATTGGGATTTAGGTTGCTGAGGTTGATTTTGGGTGGTTTTGAATTACATGGGGTGATCTTATTTTGTCATGATCAAAGATGGTTATGAGCATGGGTTTAAGTTTCAGTGACTTCAATAGCTTGGAATTTTTTTATTTAACTTGGCATGTGTTATTTTGGTGCCTTGGGTTTGGCTTTGTTTTGGATTGACTTGATCTGTCATGAGGTGGATTGGCATGGATTTGGCTTACCTTGAAAATTGGGTGGCATCTCATGAGGTGGGTTTGGCTTGGTAGCTTGGCTCATGGGAGGGACTTGGTGGAATTGGGTTTGACTTGGTTGAGACTTAGATGTAATGGATTTGGCTTGTATGAGGTGGATTTAAATTTTTGTGATTTTGGTCTATATGTTTTTTTTTTAAAATTTTTGATAGTTTAATTTTCATGTTTTAAATGGATTTTCAATTTTGATTTTATTTAGTTTTGATTGTTTTCACTTCGGTGAATTTGTTTAATTTTAATTTTGGTTAATATTTTGAGTTCATAATTTCAATAGATTTGTTTACATTAACTTTAATTTGAATGTGATTTTTGGTGGACTTGATGATTCCATTTAAATTTGGTTTTGCTTTGACTTTAGTTTTCATTTGACTTTAGTTTTACTTGTGGTTTTAATTTTGTGATTTTAATTTGGTTGAATTTAGATTTTGACATTGTTATTTTAAGTCGTTGTTCAATTTGAGAATTTTAGTGATGTGTGATTTTAGTTTAAATTTTGAGTTAGGTCTATTTGATCTTCAATTTTGATGGTTGGGTGGATTTTAATTTTATTATCTTTATTATTTTCACTTTGTTATCTTTGAAATTATTGGTTTGGTTTTAATAGGTTTTGGTTTTAATTTATATTTGATTTGATAATTCTATATTTATATTTTGAACATTTCAATTTTGTGATTTGCTTTGATGAATTTAATTTTTATAATTTTGGTAAATTTAATTTTCTTGATTTTAATTTTCACTTTGGTGAATTTATTTTAATTTTTTTTTTCATTTTTTTGTGGTGTTAATGAGTTTCGATTTTAATTTTAATTTTGGTTCAATTTTCATATAAAGTGGACTTCCTTGGTTTTAATATTGTTTTGATTTGGTGATTTTATTATATCTTCTCTATTATTAAATGATGAACTTTATCTCAGATCAAAATGAGACTTACACCCAATGAGTTCTTTATGAACTAAGAAAAGGTTATCTAAGGAGTTAGGAGATGAAGGTACAGAGTACCTAGTAAGAGAGACAAGAATATATGACATGAGTTTTAGGCTCATAGGGTAGCTTAAGACATTTTCAGGTCTCTATAAGAACTCAACCTAAGCTTCAATAACTTAACTTTAATCATCCCAACCAAGGGTTAAGGATTTGTAGCCAACTATATAAAATTATAAGGATTGAAGAGATGTTTTAAAGTCCTAACTTGGTGTTGGTTCCTCCACTGATCTCTTAAGAGAGCCATGAATGAAACTCTAAGGCTAGATCTTAGGCTTTAGAGAGAGAAGACAGAGTAGACCTAAAGTAAAAATGAGGTCAACAACACCACTAAATTTTTATTGCATAATTGTATTTATTTTGCTTGTATGGATTAAAGTAGCACATCATGCATGCGTGATTGCACCTCCAGAGTCCTACCACCTTCCTACGATCGCTACCACCACTAAATTATTGTTGTCCGATCGCCACCCTCAGTTTCAGACAACATTTACTCAGAATCTACCCACCGTGACAACTACAACTTATGCAAACTTCATGGAGTGCACATGACAACTGAAAAACTCCTCAAAAGCACAAATTTTTTAAACTTCTAGATTTATATTTTCAAATGGCACAAGCAACATCACCCAAAAAATATGACAACGATATATGTGTAATCAACAATATTTGTCATCTACCACGAATCTTAGTGCATTTTTTTTATAGTAATGAGCACTCTATATTCAAATTCTAGATCATATGGAGCCCTAATTTTAGAAATTTTATATCAAATTGGTTGTCTTGACAAGACAAAATCAATGATGTCAAAGTTGGGCCAATCCATGTCAAATTAAGCCCATATCAAGCAATTAAAGCATATTTGGAGCCTTTCAAATATTAATTGAATGGTTAAATGAACTCTAAATTGGACATACCTATAGTCTAATCGAGTCTCTCAATAAGAGGAAGTCAATGGGCCTAAGCTCACATAATTCTAAAATAAGACCCTCAAATTATTAGAAAAACCTATAATTAAAGGGAGAAATATATGGGTAGTCAAATCTGGTGGTTACCTAAGTTATTAGTCAAGGAACCAAAATGTTCCTTTCCTAGAAGCAACAAAAAACCACACTCTCTTCACTTGTCGTGATGTTCTAAATCAAAAGCCCGGTCATAAGTTTTGACATCCACTGCCGCTGACCACCATCAACCAGCATCTACTAGCCGCCACCAACCACCAACGAACACCGCTATTCACAGCCACTAGGGAACTCTATTTGCTATTGATGTATCATAAATATTGTGTAACTAATAATGTTGTATTGATGACCCCGATGATAACTTCTTGCCTTCATAGCCGCCGATGACTCCTACTTACTAATGTTGTATCTCAAATATGAATGTTTGTATAATGCAAGCAGCGATATCCTCCAACCTCCATAACTGTCGATGACCGTTAATTGAAAACCCGATGATAATTTTTAGCTTGAGTAACCGCGATCGTCACTACGGACCGCCAACGACTAGCCACTGGAGACCACTGCTTAAAATATTTGTAGCCCCAATAAGAAGGTTATTATGAGTATTTGTATTTGATTTTACATTGTGTAAAGATAAATGTAGTTTTCAATATTAATTTGTAACCCTTTTCTATTTAAAAGAAGGGGTCCATACGGTAATTACGACCCAAATGGCCAACTAACGCCACTACAACTTTCAAATATAACTTTTATGGCCAACTGCCAATATCATAGTCACAAACTACGACCTTTGTGGGCAAATGATGCTATTGTAGTAATCATTTATGGCCTTTGTGGACAATTAATGTTATTACAGTCACCAAATATGATCTTTGTGGGTAACTGAAACTACTATAGGTTAAGACTATGAACTTTGTGACCAACAGAAGCTATTTCAATGACCTACTACAAACTCTAAAGCTGATGGATACTATTATACCTTCCAACTAGAGCATTTTTTTCAACCACCGCCTACAGCATCTATGTCCAACTGTTGTTATTGCAACTACTGACTACAACCGTTATAGTCAACTACAACCTTTGTAGCAACCAACTTTGACATTTTTGGCTAATTATTCCTATTATAGTCAGGAACTGCCATTTTTGTAGCCTAATTGTGGTTATTATAGCTAAAATATTATTTTGCATCTATTATTATCAGCTTTATGAATTCATTTTCTCTAATTTAGAAGAGGATTGGACTTATGTACTTACAATTGCATAGTCGATCTCTTTAACTTTGTTAAACCCTTGATTTTTTCCCTTTTTGAGGTTTTTCCATATAAAAAAGCTTGAAGTTTCCTCATGTTTCTTTTCAATTATCGATGTGTGTGTGATGAATCTTCGTACAACAACAAGATTTTAAATTATCACTTTAACACTATGAATCTTCTGACATGTAACGATTATAATTATAATTCTATTATTAAATTTTATGGACTTGATTCCTTCTAATTATGTTTTAAACTTCACTATTCTTTTATTGTCCATGTTAGTTGATGCATCATCAATTCCGTCCATCTATTTAAAATAATTGTAATTATCTTCCTATCATATTCTTGAACATCTGTAAGATTTTATTTCACCATTCTAGCTTCTATAACAAGTTAATGACAGCCATACTAAGTTGCATCCACAAAAAATAATATTATTTTTAACATCTATTAAAGTTGATGAATGACTTAAACTCATCCTAAGAAAGATGACACCTAATGGTATCAAATTCAATGATCAAACCTTAATAACAAAACAAAAAAATGGATAGCAACAGGCTTAAAATCACATGTTCTCTTCAACCACAATTGCTCCAGCATCAAAATAAATACATTACAAAAAATGATTTAAAATCATGATTGATATAAAACTTAGTTTGAAACATTATAATAAGAGATTTATTACCATCATATAGACAAGATAATTTGATAATGAAAGCTTTACGAATATTCATATTTAAAATCATGAATGGTGAAGTATAAATTCTCATTTGCTAGTTTACTTAGCTTTAAATGATTTTTTTAAACTCTAATTAAAATTCAATTTTCTTAAAACCCCATAAGGGATTTGAATTAAAACCTAAATTAAATGCATATTTATAATGAACAATAAACTGAAGATTGAGAAAAAAAAACATGGGAAAAATTCTGAAAAATAACCGATTGTTTTATTCATCAATAATTTGTCTTACATTATTTTAGGCACTCCCTTGATGTTTATCTTGTTGGTTATCAGGAAAACTCGGAGGGGTTGTTAGACTCTAAGTAGGATTTAGTAAATCTTGTAACTCCTAATTTAATAAATCATGAGGAGTTTAAATATTGAAATATATATAGTACTACAACTATTAGATATGTTAAATTCTCTAAAATTATTTGACAACTTATCATTGAAATATAAATGTAATGTTATATTGTATAGTCAAAAATAGCCTGCACGGATTATAAGGCAAGTCAATTGTCAGTCACCTCACTTTAGTCCACGGGCTAAACTCTCTCCCTAAGCTACCTCATTTCAATTGATCTACCAACGCTCTCCTTTGACTAACATTTCTCCAATGAGTATTAGTTGGTCGGACTCATTAGACGAGCCACCCCATCTCAGTCGCCAGACATTCTTCTGTCAGTCGGATAGCCACGATAAAGCAATCATCATCTTAAGGACATTTACATATAAGCCACTTAATTTCTTATGTATTGAATGATTTCTATTGATAAATGTGAATAAAACATAAAATATTCATCTAGTTTTTGCTGTCAATATGCAATAAAATATAAAAAATATAAACTATTAGATATAGTTATAAAATAGACAAAAAGTGGGGTTGTATGACCAAAACAAAGAAACATGGACATGAAAGTCGGCATTGATGTTAAAACAATCCAACGATCAAAATAAAAAGGACTAAAATGTCATTTGCTTCTCTCATTCAAAACATGGCAAAATATTTATTTTTTATATATTGTTTACCCCTCCTATCTTCTGTGAATAGGACTTCATGTGTAAAATGGATTAGAGGGCACCCCTCACTTATACAATCTAATTTTATGGAATACAATGTGTCCACGAGCTCGAGAACACCCCATTTCCCAGCAAGCCTAAAGACGATGTAACAACGCACCCCGAAGACAGTGTAAGGATGTACATTGAATATGTTGTAAAAACACAACCTAAAGATGGTGTAACAATGCACCACAAGTACGATGTAACTCCTTTCAATAACAACTTACAACAGTCATACTCAGAGTATAGTGACCTTCCCTAAAATCTTAAATATCTCCTCACAACTTGCACAGCTCCCAACTCCAACCTTTATGACGACAAATATTATTATAGCTCAGTACTACGATCTATGTGTCAAGTGACCTATGTTGCTCATAGGTCATGCAGCTCTTAAATTTGGCCTCTATGACATACGAATGTTATTATAGCTCATCATTACAACCTACACTACCTACTATGACCTAAGGGGTCCACAATTTATTGAGCTCCAAACTTTAGCATTTATCGCCTACGAATGTTATTGCAACTCGTCGCTACCACCTACAAAAGTAAGATTTTCCAAGGCGGTGGAGTGCTGACTTTTGCTATACATAGTATATTGGTGTATTGTAGACTTTATTTACAATTAGAAATTTTATTCGACGAAGCAGCTATTTTTACAGATAATTACACGCTATTTACAAAATTAACCCTCCTATTATATTTGTAAATAGCAACCTTCTGAGTGATATGTATGCAATTGTCCGTTTTTTATTTCATTTTACTATTAAAAATTTTTGGAGGCAAATTCGAAACTATCTAAATTCTAATTTATACGAACTTATGATTAAAACTGAGTTTGTGAAGAACTCAGAGATAGGGCTGTTAAAAAAGCTCGTTGTTCGCGAACAGTTTGTGTTCGGTTCGTCAATGAGTTCGTGTTCGATTCNCTATATTTGAAATTGCACTTTTTTGCTCCTTGCAAATGACATGGTTACACTTGGCATAAATACATCTCTCCCACCATCTTATTTTTTTTGGATATTTTTTCCGTGACCTGCTCCCTCTTGATGATATTCTTAAACTAAAAGGGTTAAAACTTGCCTCCTTTTATTATAACTTTAAAAAGGAAGCCAAATCTTCCAAGCACCTGTTCTTTGAATGTCCCTTTGCAAAAGAGGTTTGACATCATTTTAAGTGCTATTTTGGTATCATTTGGCCCTTAAATTTGACTTTAAAAGCTGTCTTGGGGGTTTGGAAGGACTTTGATCCTTCTCTTAAACAACTCTACTATTTTCCTGTTGTTGTGCTATGGTTCATCTGGATGGTTAAGAATAGTAAAAAATAAGAAACCCCTTTCCGCACTCCTTTCACCAATTCTATTTTAGTTGTGGCTCATATTCAAAAGACTTGGACTCTGATTAATGGTAAGGCAACATCTCCCACTATGGGTAGGCGTAGGAAACCCATCTTGATTAGATGGGCACCACCCTCCCTCCCCACATGGCTGGTTTAAAATTAATATTGATGGAAGCTTTTCTACTGTTTACACTGGTATGGGAGGGTTGATATGTGGTGAATTTGGTAAGTGTGTTGCCTTTTTTGCCTCCCCTTGTATTGTCACTTCATCTCTAAAGTTTGAGGCTTATGCTGTGATTGTTGCATTACAGACTATTGCCTCTCTTCTTTTAAATGACATTTTTTTATAAACAGATTCTGAAACTTTGTTTAATATGCTCACGGCTAAACTCAAACCTCCTTGGTACATTGCATCCTTGTGGAGAAGGATATGTCATATTATAGAGATGCATCACATTAACATTCAACACTCTTTTATTTATAGAGAGGGAAATTCGACTTTAAATTGGTTGGTTAAATGGAGAGTGCAAAGTGCTATAGTTGGGGATACTCATCCCAATCCTTTGCACACTCTTACTCAAAGTGACTTACTGGATTCTCCTTATGTTAGAGTTTGATTTGCTTCCCCATTTTTTGCTTTTTGACTGTTCTGAGCATACTGTGGTTAAGTATGGATTTTTTGGTATGGTTCTTTTCTAAGATTTTTTGATTGTATGCTGAATGTTTGTCCTCTATTTTGATTTTTGCTTGCTTGGCTAGGATTTTCCATTTCATAATGATATTTGTGGCACTGCTTTAGAAGCCCCTTTTGTTAGATTTATTTCTTGTTTCCTATCTCCTTGCCTTCAGTTGTTATTTTGGTTTTGTTGCAGTATATTTTGGCTTTTCATGAAATTTGTTTTATTTGGCCTTTGGAAGGCTGCTGGTTGGTGGTTTGGGTCTAGACTGAGTTTGTCGGACACTATTTTTTATTGGATTTAGCTTGGCTGGGTTGTCCTTTCTGGTCGAGAATTTATTGTTGTTGATGTCACTTATACATTTTATGTTCCCTTTTCCTACTATATTGCAATTTCTAGTTCTGCTCTTGGCTACTCTGCTTGGTTTCACTCTACCTTAAATGGACAGAATTTGAAAAGTTTTTTTGGCATCGTTTCTGTTTGTTGGACATTGGTTTGAATTTGGCTTGGCATGGTTGGTTTCTTTACTTTAGTAATGCTCCTATGGATTCTACTAGCACTGATCTCAATTGGCTTCACTTGATGCTAAATTGGGTCTTAAGCTTTTGGCCACACTCTCCTTTTTGCTTGTACTGAAATTCTGGATTATGGGAGACTAATCTTTACCATCTAGAGATGCTTGTGTTGACATACACTCTTGTTTCTCTATGTTTATGTTGCCTTAACTTGTTTGATCTATTGTGCTTGACGTAGCCTCACTATGTCTTGCCTGAGAGTTTTTCAGCAGGTTATAGTTGTGTACTTTTCTTGTTGCTGCTAATCTCACTAGATAAACTGCCCAAACTTTGATTTTGCCCTCCCTCTATACTGTTTCCTTGGGTTCAGGTGTACACGTATTTTTTGGGTATACTTTTTCTTTTAGTATACATTTTTTTGGTATATATGTATTTTTTTTTCTTTTTGAGTGGATTTGTACTGTAGATAGTGGAACCCCTATGATCATGATGTATTTTTTTGCCCTTAGATGGAGATTCACTATCCCTCCCCTTTATTGTGACCTTTTTCATTATTAACAAGTAAGGAGCCACGAGTTGCTCTTTAATTTTATATATATATATATATATATATATATATATNCCTGGCCGGTCGGCTTAGTGGCTGGAAATCCTAAACTAATAAGGCTTCTTCATGGACAAGCTTGAAATACTCCAATCAAATGTGACTCACCCTCATTGGTCACTTGCACCATTTAGTCCTCCACCTATGATTCACTTTGCACCCATTGACAAGCCTAATTGGCCACCCATTCCTCCTCTATTTAAACCAACCCCTTCATGGCCAAAGGAAATGCCAATTTCTTGGGCAGTCTTCTAAATTGCTCACAAAGCTCCTTCCAGCTTTCCTAAGTTCAATCCCCATCATTTTCAGCCACTCAAACCCATTTTCAAACCATAATAATGAGTTTGAAAGCCAAGGCCATTTTCTTTCATTTCACAAACCTCCATCGAAGTTTAAATTAAGTCACAAAAAGCTTCCTTAGACGAAAAGAGGATGTTCCTCATCAAAACCCCTCTCTCCCGAGCACTGTAACCCACCTTTAAAGCAAGGCCACACCACCCTTTGATCGAAATCCTACTTGGACACTATACTAGAGCAAGGTGACACTTTAAGGAGGTTCGTTGGACTATAGGGAAGCTTTCACAGGCACCCAATCTAGGCCTCACCTCTTGTGAAAATGTATATATAAAAATCCCTGAATTTGCTTTCAGTTTCACCAATTGTGTTAAGAATTTCATTTTTTACGCATGTAACTGTATAGAGAGGTTTGCCTTAAGTAGATGAAGCTATAGTAACAAACTCCATGTGATTTGGTTGAGTATCGAGTGAGATATTAGGGTTTTTCGTATAAAAGGTTCTCGATTTAGAGTGCTTAGGTGCAATCAACGGATGCCGCCCATTCACATGTGTATTGATCCAACACTAGAGGAGAAGTCGAACGAGAGATCCATTCATGAATAGCAGGATGAGTGGCACACTAAGGTGTAAAGCACAATGAATCAAAATGCGCAGTGTGTGCCTTTAGAGTTGCTTATGATCAGCTGGTCGTAGCGTGGAAAGGAAGAAAGGGTTTCTTTTATTTAAATTAATTCAAAAAATTTAAAAATTAAGAACTTAGTGTAGAAAAATGATGAAAATAAAATCAAAATACCCTCTTTACTCAGTGAATAAAGGACAATATTATGGATTAAAAACAAAATTATTTGACATGTATTTTATTTTTAAGTAATTAAATGCTCCTTGGCTTATTTTAATTTAATATAAATAAATAATGATAGCCATGGCTTGAAATTTTAGTAGTTTGTTCCTCATGATAGTAGGGGTGTTCTCTTATTTTTTTCAAAGTAAAAAAACATCTCTAGGAATGAAATCCTATTTTTCAAGCCTAGTTGTCTTTTTCTTCTTAAAATAATTATATAAAATTAAAATATAATTCCAAAAAATATAGGATTTATCATGGAATGTTCTCTGTGATTATAGGACTCTAAGAAAAATATAAAATATATTTAAATAACTGTATAAATTATTCTAGCTAATTAAGTGTTTAAATTTCTTAAAAAAATAATCAAGGAAAATGTTATTAAAAAATTCCCAAAAAATGGCTCCACATTATATCATTTTAACTCTCTATAAAAATTTGAAACCCATTTGAATTGATTTGACAACTAAAGTCTATTTTTCAAATAAAATGGGGTTTTTGCATTAAAATAATTATAATAAATAGAATATAAGTACTAAAATTACGAAAAGTGGTTTTAGGTGTTCCTTCTGATCAGGGACATTTAAGAAAAAAAAAAATTTATATTAAAAATAAATAATGCATTTTGGGCAAATTTTTAATAAAAAAATAATTAAAAATAAATAAAAATGGCAAAATTATATAAAATGCACCAAAGTGTTCCATTAAAATATTTTTTCTAATTTTTAAAATTTAGTTATGGACTTTTAAATGCTAAAAATGTATTTATCTTAATTTTTTATTAAAATAATTGTAATAAATAAAATTAAATTGTAAAAAATGAAAAGTTTGTTTCTATCACTTCTTTAGATTTAAAAAAATTTAATTGAAAAGATAAAACTAAATTTTGTGTACTTAGAGAGATTTAATAAAAATATTAAAAAGTATTTTTTTAACTTAAATTAGCTTTTCTTTTTATATAATCACTAAAATTGATAAATAATTAAAATAATCAAAATATAATTATAAAAATTATGAAATTTTGACTAAGTGGTTTTCTGACTTATGTGAATCTCTAATAGTTTTCTCATGAATAGAAACTTTACTTTGATTAATCACGTAGATCAAATTTGAAAATCCTATTTTGTAGCTAAATTAATTATATACATTGAATAAAAATTAGAAAAATCTTAAACTCTCTTTCGATATTTTAATTGACCCAAGAGTGGGGTACTAAAACAAATTCAAAGTCATTTGAGTTGTATTTGATGATTAAGGAGAAAAATTATAATTTTGGTTTTTTGATTCCCTAATTAAATTTTAGGTTTTGTCAAAGGGTCAATAGATAATTTTGATCATAATGAACACTTTTGGATCTTTGAAACATAAATGGCTAAGCGGTAGAAACAAAATTGTCACCTTTTTCAAGATAAGGGTAAAAATGTAATTTTATAAATTATTGAGGTTTGGAAGCTAGCTTAATTGGATGATACTAAGGTAGTGGGCTTAAGTTAGGAAGATAATAACTCACTCATTTTTAGCCCCTAATCAATGATGAAATAATAAGTGTGATCCTTTAATGTGAATTGAATTTCATTCTAAATTTTGATTATTACAAATTTACCTTGCCAAATTGGATTTAAGGGCTTAGTAGTGAGTTAGGCTTGATACTTAAACTTGTTTAATGAAGTTTAGAAAAGTGGAACATGATTAATTAATAAACACACTTAAACACTACAAGCCCGACTTTGATCATGGGTATAGGATCCTTAATGACTTTAGCTTGCCTCAAAGGCATCCACCACCATAACTCTTAAATAAAATATCAAGTGAATGTCTGAGTACAATGCTCTTGGGATAATTGAAATATTGTGGTTTATCGAGAACAGGATAAACTAATTCGTTGAAACTAAATTTAACTTTGACTTATTAATTGAACAATTTAATAACTTCAAATGAACTCGAAACGTTTCGAAGGGTTCTAAGAGTTTTTTAATGTTTTGCCCTGAACACTTTTATGATGTTTTGGATATTTTGAAGGACCATTGAACGTATTCATCTTTACTCAAGAATATCACCCATTATAACTTTTAGGGACACACTAAGTTATGCCTCGGGACATGATAATTCACCTAAATCAATAGAAATGCCCTACACTACTTCGCCTACATTTATTGTCCCAATGATCAATAATTTGTGTCTTCTCTAAGGTATTTAAATCCTTGTGAGAAAATGGGGACATTTGTTTTAGGCCTTATATGGATCATAGGCCTTTTGTAAGTTTGAGGTCTAGGTGGTTAAGGCAATGAGGATAATGTTAATGTGTGTTAAAACGAGGAATATGCTATGGGAGTTTAGAATAGTAGCTCCTACCTCAAGGACTTTAAATCAAAAGAGAGAGTAAGGACTGATGATACTATTCAATGGCTCTTGAGAAGATGATTACCTCCGATACTCTCAAGTTGTTTGTGGTCCTAGCTCAATTAAATTAATTAGCATGTGGTCTGCATCACTTGACAAAATGTTTTAAATGAAAATCTTTTTTGCATTATAAAATAAATTTTATATGCATAAAAATTAAAGTCAAATGAAAAATTATGAAGGTCCATTGTTAACCACTTGGATCGAGGTTAGGATTGCCATCCATTAATGATTGGGTTGGTAGCACTCACTTAAGGTCAAGAAGCACACAATCTAGTTCTGAGCCCCTGCCTTTACCAATGTCATACACTCATTCCCAATCTTCTATATGTGACTACGAGTTTTCTTTCACTTGTTGGTGTTTTTCTATGACTCATTTTCTAACTTTTTCTCATACCATAAATTCTCATTTGCTTTCAAGCAATTTATTTAAATTACTTAAAAATATATTATGCTTTATCATAATAATCATGCAGCGGTAGTAGAGGCCCAAGTATGCATTTATATTTTAAGCATTGCAATTTTACTTCCTTACTTTACAAATTTTTCTTACCTACATTTATTTACCTTACATGCAAAACTAAACCAAGATTGAAAATTTGAAATCCTACTGTTAAATATAAAATAAAATGTTTTAAAAAAAAGTGACACCTTCCGAAAACAACAAAACAAAAAAAGGAGGCATAAACTATCCTTTTGAATATACGGTAGTCCCTCAGATAAGGTAAACTATGGTTGCTAACGAGATCTCCCAAGTTTAAATGAGCTTAATAACTCATTTAAACTAAATTTAATAGAAAATAGTGGTACCAGAATGAGGGAACCATGGAATCCTAACTGGTGTTGCTCTAACCAAATTTAACCCCCCCAATAATACTTAAACAACAACAAAACCTAAATATTGAAGATACATGATAAAATCTTTTGAACATTAGATCACAAGACTTTAACTTTGACGAGGAGCTTGCAGTAGATTTTGCGGGCACTAATCCATGGATACCTAATGATTATGCACAGTATGTCAATAGTTCTGATTGTATTTTTTACTTATGTTTCCTTATTTTGCAACAAAACCAAAAATTTGATTATGAAGAAAAGTAAGAATTTAACTTTTAATTTGTATATATTTATATTGGGATATTACATAAGTATACGTATCGTTATCAAGTAATATAGGACTTTTTTATTAAGACCTGATTGTTGAACCCACAAAGAAGATTATGCAATATGTACTTTTTAGAAATTTTTTCTATTTTGAAAAGATAATTACTTAAACTAAAAATGAATTTTGTAGGAATTTAAAATTAAAATATTTTGGGCATTTTTGATATTTTAACAAAACAGTAAAAAGATAACTAAAGTTTTTGTAGAAGAAAAGTATTTAATATGAAACTATCTTTCTTTTTATCTTGAATGAGTAATAAGCGTAGGAGTTCTATTGTAGAAGTATGCAAATTGTGTTGTGCCAAACAGGAGCAATAATATTCTTTACCTTTACTAAAGATACTATAAAGAACATTGACTAATTTAAAGTTTGAATAGTTCTGAAGACCGGCTAGGCAAGGAAGATACTAGCTCTCACTCTAGAGTTCCCTCGATTCCCTCAACCTGGGGGCTAACATTTCGTATCAAAACCTAAAATAATAAACCAAGTTGGGGGCTTTAACCCTCCCTTGATTCCCTCCACCTGGGGGCTAACATCTTGTATCAAAACCTAAAACAATAAACCAAACATCGATTCCCTCCACCTGGGGGCTAACATCTCGTATCAGATTGGCCAAATCGAGAAGTAAACCCTCCACCTATGGGCTGACATTCTCGTATCAGAACATAAAAAATTAAACCACGTTGATGGCTTTAACCTGTCACTTTAAAGTCCTCTAACTCTACACCCATCAATGAATATTTACCTATTGCACTCAATCATATGAACTACATTCTCATTCATACAATCTCGTGTGATTCTTTCCAATTGTTGACTGAGACAATACCAGCCACTAAATCATATGAATTACATTCTCATTCATACAACCTCATGTGATTCTTTCTAATTGTTTACTGTCAATCATATGAACTACATTCTCATTCATACAACCTCATGTGATTCTTTCCAATTTTTAATTGAGCAATAAACTAAGTTGGGGGCTTTAACTTGTCACTTTAAAGTCCTCTAACTCTACACCCTTCAATGAATATTTTCCTATTTATTTGCACTAAATTATATGAACTACATTCTCATTCATACAACCTCATGGGATTCTTTCCAATTGTTGACTGACATAAGAATTACATTTTCATTCATACAACCTCATGTGATTCTTTCCAATTATTGACTGAGACAATACTTCATTCATACAACCTCATGTGATTCTACCAATTGTTGACTTAGACAATACCAGCCCGGTTCTTACATGTTCTCACAACAAATTTTAACATTATTTCCAAATTTATTTGCACTAAATCATATGAATTACATTCTCATTCATACAACCTCATGTGATTCTTTCGAATTGTTGATTGAGACAATACCAGCCCGGTTCTTACATATTCTCACGACAAATTTTAACATCTGGTTTGGCCAAATCAAGAAGTAAATGAAGTGCATTGATTTAGATCATCACAACTTCTTCCAACATTAAAGATCAATCCAAAACTTAATTACTTATCATTTTAAGAAGAAAGATAAAGAAAACTACTTAGAATCCATGGAGAAAACAAAACCACACTTTAGTTTAAAAGAAGAAATCATTGTCAAACTAACAACAAGTCTCAATTAAAACCATAAGTAGTCTAAAACAAAAAGATAAAAACTTATCTCAAGTCCCCCACCTAACTCTTGAAGTTCTTTTGAATCTCTTCTCTTTTACAATCACTCAAAATAAAATAACAAAAAAAATAAAGTAAATAAAAAGTGGTTCCTGAAAATCTCTCCGAACTAACTCCCCAGAAAAGAACTTTCAAAACTGCCCAATATTTTCAAGAATCTTTTCTAAGTCCTCCCTTCTTTCTTTTATAGTTTTCCAAGAGGTGCCTTGGGATCTCTTCTTCCAACTCTTTTGGACCTTTTCAGGACTCTTGTCAAAGTCCTCTCTTCTTTCTTTTATAGTTTTCCAAGATGTGCCTTGGGATCTCTTCAAAATGTTCTTGATTCAATTTATTTGCTCAAGAGATGCATCCTTTGATGATAATTTTTGTCTACAGTGGTTACAACCACCTATTAAGCCAATGGGTGCCTCAAAAACCTCTTCAAAATTCATGAAACCGATTTTACTCATCTAGTAACTTCCACTGGAGCTTAAGTACGGGGTCTCGGTGCTTAAGAATGGGGTCTCGGTGCTTAGGTGCGACCTTCTCTGTTTAACCGGTGCTTAACCATCGGATCTGGCGCTCAGGCGCCAAAACTCTTTTGCACAAATTTTCACCTTTTAGCTCAAAATTTGATCCTTTTTCACTCCTTTTTGCATTTTTTCCAATTTTACTTGTATCTGCAAGAAAAAAAATACCTTCCATTAAAGCGCAATATCTCTAAAATAGGTATAAAAATAAGTCTAAAAACACTATATAATTTAGGTGTATCAAAATCCCCCAAACTTAAAATATTATTTTTCCTCGAGTGACACTTCAATCTTTAAAAACCAAATATGTATGTTATGTATATGAGTTTCTTTAGGAGTTACTAAAATTTAGATTTAGAAATATAGTAGTCCAATTTAGAAAAAAAATATTGGTAAATGAGACTAACTTAAAGTTTGAAAATTTTTAATGTTAAGAACTATGAAAATATGAGTTCCTATCTAATTCAGAAATATTGTAAGTTCTCTAAATTTAGATTTTAGTTCTTTTATTTTCTCTACTTAAAAATTTTTATTAAAAATAATTTTACTTACTATATTATATTTATAAGCATAAGATTTTATCAAGTCTTATACTTTAAAAACATCAAATGTAGAACTAATTTTTTATTAGGAACTAATCCATAAGCTTCTCCTCTCTTACAATTCTTTTCTTTTTTTTTCTTTTTCTTTTCTCATTTTTTTTTCTTTTCTTTTTTTTTTTCAGGCAAGGATTACTATATCTGGATAGGCATTTAATGATTTTGAATTCCACTTCTCTTTTCCTAAAGTAAAGTCTTGATATAATACTTTTACTTATAGATATGATACTAGTTTTGAAAATCATTTTAATAAAAGAATTTAAATATTAAAAATAAAAGTCTAAATTATCTAAATTTTTCAAAAATACAATTTTTCTTACTAACGTTAGTCACTTATATTAATCATTTTCTATACTAAAAATTTTTAACTTAAAGTTTTTCTTCATCACTTAAAATTTTAACTAAATTTTCTTACTTATTTCTAAAATCAAATTTTACTTCTTTAATATATCTTCATATACATAATCAATTTTTCTTTTAAAATAAAATTCACCTGTAGTACATTTGATAAAAAATAAAATTCCAGTTTTGAAAGTATTTTTCATCCCCACACAAACTTAAATATTTAACAGATTAAACAATTTAGCATCAGATAATTATATAGGTAGGAAACAAAAATTGAAAAAGAACATGCTAAGAGGAATTTTAACATCCTAATTATACAAGTATAAAACTAAAGACAGGAGTAAAATTAATTTTTGACAAATTTTGCTATATTTTCATTTTAGTTTAACATGTAGAGATTCAATAGACTTCTAAACTCTGGTTTTAAATGCAAACAATACACTTACATGATAAAAGCAAAATAGAGGGCAGCAGTTTCTGAATTTCAAGTTTAAGATATAAGCTAGCAAGGTTTTTTACTTTATAACAGATATGAAATTAAGTTAAGTTCTAAACTAACTAAATCACAGTACTAACACAAAACAACAGCTACTACCCTAAAATTTAAAAATAAAACAAAATACTATCTAACACAACAATCACAACAATAATAGAACATAGAAATTCAAAGCACAACATAAATGATAGTAAAAAACAACACACAGATGCAAATGCAGCAAGCTCAGACCACATAGTTCTCATCATATTACAATCATAAAATGAATCTCTCAGCTCTACTCTTCATCCTCAGAATCACCTCTATACCATTTTTCTACAAGCTCATAATGAGGATATCGAGGATATGGACGAAATTGCACTCCTCGTTCACCTCTAATTAGGTTGTCCAAAGATGAGTGAAATTTCTCTTCATAATCATTGTTCCTTCCATTATAACTATTAGTATGATTTGCAAAATGCTCCAAATTTTGTACCTTATCAGCGGTAAAATTAATATTGTCCATCTTCTTTTGCAATAACTCATCCTGAGTCTTGGTATTACCTCTAGATGTAGAAGCATGAGAAGTGGATGGTCGTGATGAAGATGCAACAGAAATCTCTAATCCACAACTTCTAGAAAATCCTCCTCTCCAGCAAAAGATTGAATGCTCAGAATAAGTCTTCACATTCACCTTCGTGATGGGATTTTCGTAACAGAACTTTCTCAAAATAATCATACTTCACTCCAGCTCTGCTCGGATAGTGAAAATATGAAGTAAGCAAATCCCATACCTGCAGTAGTAGCAACAACACCTGAACTAATGATAGTGTGATATATCAATGCCCCTATGTTGATGGGCTTTCCCTCCTGAATACAATAGTTCAACGCCACTCTTTCTCTAGTCACTTACTTGAGATGATTGGTCAAAAGCAGAAAAGCAAAAATGAAATAGTGTCATGCCTTTGAAGGTGCACATAACTTTGAAGTTGGAAAATTTACTTTCCTCTCATTGGTTATCTTCCAAAGCCCTCTCCCAATAGTGAAATATGAAATAATCTCATCTAACTCCACCTCAGTAAGACTATACATCTCCTGTAGTAAATGATAAAACAAGTTGATTATGTCTGGAGTAAAATGTACCAACTTTCCTCTAACTATAACTCGATCGTTTTCAGCCTCTAGAAGATTTGCATAAAAATCCCTCACAACATAAATCACTGTAGAGAAACAACAGAACTGTTCTAACTATCGACAGACTATCAGGTCTTCTACCTCTCCACCTGGACTTTTGAAACATCGCCCCCTGAATCAATTTTTGTGATTGTAGAGCGTCACTATATCGATCTTGAGCTTTTGAACTGACAAACTTGCTTGAATCGAATGAGCACTTTCCTCTACTCATTTTCATTCTTGGTGTCATGCTACAAATTTGATAAATTCCAAAAATAACTTTAAAAATCATGTTTAAATCACTAAACTAAACTTCCAAAAAGAACCAACTAAACTTCTCAAGCAATTTCCATAGATTTTTCATCACTTTTCACCATGAATAGCAAAATTTTGAAATCTTCCAAATGTACTTAAAATATGTGGTGAAAATCCAAAATTTTTGCATAGAAGTAAAGCTCTTACCTTAAGGAACTTGGATCTAGCAAATCTCACTCGATTCCACCAAGAAATCTTAAAATTCCACTTGTCGTAGCCCTCAAAATCACGACTTTGAGTTGGGGAAAATGATAGGAGGTGTTAAAAGTGGTATTTTCAAACTTAAAATTCACTTTTAGTCGTTCACGAATCGATTTTCGTGAACCGGCGCTTAAGCGCGGGTAAGTGGAGCTTAGGCGCCTGCCTCTTGGGTGGCTGGCTCACGCTTAAGCGCGAGATGTGGCGCTTAGGTGCCAGTGCATAATTTTTAAAATTTGTAATTGTAAGTAAAATCTACTATTAGCTTAAGTAAACTACCTTAAATGGTCTCATAGCACTTAAATGACTATTTTTATTTCCTATAACTGCATTCTCTCTCAAAATTCTCCATAATATTTAATTCAATTTGAGGCTAAAAATAACACAAATTTTCATAAAAAAAAACTTATATTAATTCACAAACAAGTACAAACACCATTAACACTTAGTTCTCTCTCCAAATAGTATTGGATGAGAAAATTTTCCTAAGTACAAAACACTTAACACACATTTTACAATAAGTGATTCAAATATTAAACACAAGACATAAACACTAACACACTTAAAAACATGACTCCAAACACACAATTCCTAACACTTAACTTAATGCCACTCTTCTTTAGAAGGAACAAATTCTTGTCTCTCAGTAGTCTCTTCAAGAATATAGATTTGATAAAACGAACGGTGGTGACGAGCTCTAATACTATCATCTTCAATCCACATTTGCTTAAAGAACATCGCCTTATCTGCTTCCTCTACATAAATGTTATGGCTGAATTGAATCCTAAGTTGTCATTTAATATGTTATAGATGAGCATGCAATTCAAACACCTTAGTCTCTAATACAAATATAGTATTCTGTATCTTGTTGATCTTCTCCGATATCCCTTCAATACAATTGGCTAAGAAACCGTTATACATCTCCTGTGCACTTTGACTAATGAATTTCTTCATCATGGCTTCTTCCTTCTTCTTCAAATCCATCTCCCATAAAAACATTTTCTCTAAATCTCTCTGTTCTTTAAACTTTTAGGGCTAAGAATAATCCGGGGTGAAGTTCCTCTACAAACCCCTTCTATTTATAGGCCTAATTCCCCCGCATAACTTCTAAGCACGACTAGAAACTGCCAAGACACATTTATTCCAACTAAATTGCAGTTATGCCTTCTAGAAATCAAAATTTGCATATGTGACTAAACTGTCGCGCTTAAGCGCCAGTGCACATTTTTGCACCAGTCAACTTAATGTCCAAATTCTTATTCTAACATGTTTAGGTAACTAAATAAAGTCTAAAAATCATTAATAAAACATAATAAACCACAAAATACCACCCCAAATTTTTTAATCAACATCAAAACAACAATCAAAGCAAAAACACCCTGATAACTATGGGTTGCCTCCCACAAAGCGCTTAGTTTTACGTCGTCAGCCCAACGTAACCAGTGCTCATTCTGGTTGACCCAACATCATTCCATTATTATATTTATGCTGATACCCTATATAATTCAGTTTATGTCCATTCACTTTAAAAGTTTTCGCAAAATTAGGATCTTTAGTATCCACAGCTCCATAAGGATAAACTTTTATCACAACAAATGGGCCCATCTACTTGGACTTAAGTTTACTTGAAAAAAATCTTAACCTTGCATTATATAGCAAAACTCGTTACCATGGGCGAAATTTTTAGTAAGAATCTTTCAATCATTCTACATTTTCATGTTTTCTTTATAAATCTTAGCACTCTCAAAAGATTCATTCCTGATCTCTTCAAGCTCATTTAATTGTAACAATCTTTTTCTCACCATCATCTTTTAAGTTATAATTGAACTCTTTAATAGCCCAATATGCTTTATGTTCAAGTTCAACTGGTAAGTGACAAGTTTTCCCAAATATTAGCCTGTATGAGGACATTCCTATAAGAGTTCTATATGCAGTCCTATAAGCCCACAAAACATAGTCAAGTATGACTGACCAATCAATTTTTGTTGGATTCACAGACTTTTCCATAATTCTTTTAATTTCCCAGTTGGAAAATTCAGCCAAACCACTTGTCTGAGGATGATAAGACGTAGTAATCCTATGATTTATATGATATTTCTTAAATAACTTCTCCCTAATGACATTTTTGAAATGACTTCCCCCATTAGTAATGATAACTCTCAGCATCCCAAATCTACAAAATATGTTCGTTTTAAAAAAATTTGCAACACTTTGAGCATCACATGAGGTAAAACAACAACTTCTATCCATTTTAATACATAGTCCACTACTAATAGAATATATAAATTTCCGAAAGATTGTATAAATGGTCCCATGAAATCTAATCCCTAAACATCAAATATTTCAATTTCTAGCATATAATTAAGGGGCATGTCATTTCTTCTAGAAATATTGCCTACTCTTTGTCATCTATCATAAGTTTTGATATAAGCATTAACATCTCTAAAAATTGTAGGCCAATAAAATCTAGATTGTAGACGTATGTTATTTTATCAACACCAAAATGTCCCCCAAAAATGTCCCCATAAGTTTCTTCTAATGGTACACATCTTAGAATGATCAGTTCCTTTCCTTGTTTATATAAAAATGGGTCATCAAAAAAATAAGTCTTAGCTTCAGAAATAAATTTCCTCATTTGTTGGTATGCCATTCCATAGGGTTTAAGATCACTAACAATATAGTTCACAATATTGACATACTACGGAACACGCCACTCATTTACAATGAACAATTTTTCATCTGGAAAATGTTCATTAATTTCTTTTTCAAAATAGGGTGGTTTTCTAATTCAAGCATGGCCAAATGATGAGTAATTTGAATTTCAGTTCCCTTCCAATATGCTATTTCAAAATCAAATTCTTGTAAAATAAGAATCCATCCTATAAATCTCAGTTTAGTATCCTTCTTTTTCATTAAGTACTTAATAGCAGAATGATATGTATGCACTATACAAGAGTTCCAATAAAACATGATCTAAATTTATCAAAGGCATATACTATTGCTAATAACTCTTTTTCAGTTGTTATATAATTAATTTGAGTTTCATTAAGAGTTTTACTAGCATAGTAAATAACTTTGAAAATTTTAGTCCTTAAACAGCTCCAATAGCATAATCACTTGCATCACACATAAGTTCAAAATGTTTTTCCCAATTTAGTGAAACTATAACTGGTGCAGTGATTAATTTTTATTTTAATAATTTAAAAGCTTTTAATATTCCTCATCAAAATTGAAAATTATATCTTTCTCTACTAAATGGCATAAAGGCTTAGCAATCATAGAAAAACCCTTAATATATCACCTATAGAATCCAACATATCCTAAAAAACTCTAAATTTCCCTTACATTTGTTGGATAAGATAAATTAGCGATCACTTGAATTTTGGCAGGATCAACTTCCATAGAATTTTTTGATATTTGATGACCTAATACAATTCCTCCTCCTTCCATAAATTGGTATTTTTCCCACTTAAGGACTATATTTGTTTCTTCACAGTGCTTAAGAACTTTAGATAAATGTTCTACATATGAGTCAAATTAACTTCCAAATACTAAAATGTCATCCATAAAGACTTCAATCCCTTTTTCAATTAAATCACAAAAAATTGCCATCATACATCTTTGAAATGTAGTTGAGGAAAGCGCATTCTTCTATAAGCAAAAGTACCATAAGGATCGGTAAATGTTGTTTCTCTTGATCCTTATGAGATATTTGAATTTGGTGATAACCGATATATTCATCTAGAAAACAAAAGTATTTGTGCCTAGTTAGTCTATCCAACATTTGATCTAGAAAGGGTAGTGGAAAATGATCTTTCCTAGTGACAAGATTTAATTTTCTATAATCAATGCATATTTGCCACCTCTATAAAGGGTAGTGGAAAATGATCTTTCCTTGTGGCAAGATTTAATTTTCTATAATCAATGCATATTCACCACCCTGAACTGTGTCTAGTAGGTATTAACTCATTATGCTCATTCACAGTTACAGGTACTCCTCCTTTCTTAGGAACCTAGTAAGTATTAACTCATGATGCTCATTCACAGTTACAGTTACTCCTCCTTTCTTAGGAACACAATAAATTGGACTAACGCATGCACTATCTAAAATAGGGTAGATAATTCCAGCATCTAACCACTTTAAAATTTCTTTCTTTACAGATTCTTTTATAATGGATCTAATATCCATTGTGGATCAGCCTTGGGTTTGCATTTTTCTTCTAGATTAATTCTATGCATACAATTTAAAGGTTTGATTCCTTTAATATTGGTTATTATCCATATGAAGGTTTTCTTAAAATTTTTCAAAATTTTCATCAGCTTTTCTTCTTCTTCCTTTTGTTAACTTCGAGGAAACTATAAAAGTTAAAGTAGATGAATCTCCTAAAAAAAAATATTTTAAATGTTGAGGAAGTAATTTCTAATCAAGTTTTGGAGGTTTTTCAATAGATGGAGAAAATGATTTATCTTTATCTATCGTGTCCAAAATTTCAAAACTTTTTTGAGCATAACTTGAATCTTCCTTAGGAAGGTTTACACATTGATCTAATTCCTCTTCTTGCTCGTATTCCAGATCTTTTTCTTCTGATTTTTCTTCATGAGTATTCTTGAAATGACATTCGCTCAGATATCTTATAACATCCATTCTATAACATTCATCATCTTTACCTTTTTTAGGGTATTTCATTGATTTTGAAATGTTAAAAAACTGTTTGATCATTGATCTGCACTGTTAATTCACCTTTTTGCACATCTATCATTGCTCTTCCTGTGGCAAGGAAAGGTTTCCCCAAATTGATGGGTATCTCTTTATTTTCCTCTATATCTAGCACAATGAAATCGACAGGAAAGATAATTTGATCCACTTTTACTAGGACATCTTCTATAACTCCTTTAGGATAGGTTATTAAACGATATGCTAACTATAGAGTTACAGTAGTATGGGTTATTTCTCCTAATCCCAATTTCTTATATATTGATAATGTCATAAGGTTAATGCTTGCACCTAAATGACATAAAGCTTTCCCATAAAATCTGTCTCCTATTGCATATGGAATTGTAAAGCTACTAGGATCTTTAAGCTTTTCAGAAAGTTTCTTCTGAATTATAGTACTACACTTCTCACTAAGTGCAACAATCTCATTATCTTTAAACTTCCTTTTTCTGTTATGAATATCCTTCATAAGCTTTACATAACTTGACATTTCTTCTAAGGCTTTAGCAAATGGAATATTGATTGTAAGCTTCTTAAATATTTCTAGAAATTTTGAAAATTGCTTATCCAACTTATGTTGTCGATGTTTATGAGGAAATGGTGGTGGTAGTTTTTTAAAATCAATTTTTGGCGAAGAAATAGGTCTTTCCGAATCTTTCGGAGCGTCCTCTTTTGATTCTTCAATTTTTTCTCTCTACTTCAATCTCTTTTTTGAATCCTACTCTGCAACTCTCTTCCGCTTCTAAGTTGTACGACATTAACTTGCTCTTTATTCTGATCTTTTGGATTTGATTCAGTATTATTAGGAAGTGTTTCTTGAGATCTATTACTTAATGAACTTGCGATTTGCCCAAGTTGATTCTCAATATTTCTAATTGTAGCTCTTTTACTTTGTAAATGATTACCCATTTGTAACACCACTTCTTCTATAGAAAACTTCTTATCCTTAAATTTTGTATTAGTGTTGATACCTCGAGGATAAGTAGATCTATAATTATGACTAACTTTGTTGTTCCAATTTCCCAATGGGTTTACTTGGTTGTTCCATCATTGCTAATTATTACTATCCAAATTGTTATTCCAGTTAAAGTTGGGATGGTTCTTCCAACATGGTTATAATAATTGGAATATGGGTTATTTTGCTTATTATTTATGGCATTCAAAGTTTCAAATGATGCTTGAGAATCTACCATTTGGCCTAATGAATTTTCTTCAATCATGGAAATTGGTTGAGAAAAATTCATTCCAAATTGGTCTAACTTCCTTGAAAGTGCAGCAACTTGATTTGATAACATAGTAAATGCATCTATTTCATGAATATTGGCTACTTTCTTTGGATTCACCCACTCAGAAGGACATTGAAAATTATTGGTAGCCATCTCTTCAATTAAAGCATAAGAGTCATGAAATGGTTTTGACATCAATGAACCACCAGCAGCGGCATCGATAATAGATCTAAGAGACCCAACTAATCCATTATAAAAAGTTTGAATTATTAACCAATCTGGCATAGCATGGTGTGGAAACTTTCTTAAGAGCTTCATAAATCTATTCCCCTTCAAACAGATTAAAAGATGTAATATTATTTCTAAGCTTTGCAATTTTTTATGGTGGAAAATATTTAGCAATGAATTTTGGTTCTAAATCACCCAAAGTTTCGATAGATCCAGATACTAACGAATTCAACCACATCTTAGCTTTATCCCTAAGTGAGAAAGGAAATTATCATCTGAAACACCATCGTATTTAAATGTAGCACACAATTCTAGAAAATTGGTAAGATGTAAATCTTCAGTTGGTGATCCCCCAAATTGATTATTTGATACCATTTGGGTAATAGCAGGTTTAAGCATAAATGAATTAGCCACTACAGTAGGTTTTTGAATACTACAATGAAGTTTATCTATAGTAGGGTTGACATAATCTCTTAAAGGTCTAAACTCTTGATGAATTTCAACATTTTGATTATTTTGGTTTGCCATTTCTGTAATTTTTTTATTTTATCAAGATTTTTAATTATTTTGGTTTTTCTAATTTTTCTAATAGTTCTTTCTAATTCAGAATCGTAGGACACTAGTCCTTCAGAACCTAAATTACGCACACACTAACATAAACTAAAATAAAATAAAAGAAAACATACAAAATAAGATACAATATTTAAAGTTTAAATAAGACTTTCTAAAAATAGAAATTTACTTAGTTTCTTCCCCGGCAATGACGCTAAAAACTTGATCCCTGGATACCTAATGTTTTTGAACAGTATAACAATAGTTCTGATGGTATTTTTTATTTATGTTTCCTTATTTTGCAATAAAACCAAAAACTTGAGTCTGAAGAAAAATAAGAATTTAACTTTTTAATTTATATATATTTATATTGGGATACTACGCAAGTACACGTACCGTTATCAAGTAATATAGGACTTTTGGATTAAGACCTCAATATCAAACCCACAAAGAAGATTGTGCAATATGCACTTTTTAGAAAGTTTTTCTATTTTTGAAAAGATAGTTAGTTAATCTAAAAATGAATTTTGTAGTAATTTAAAATTAAAGTATTTTTGGTATTATTGATATTTTAATGAAACAACAAAAGATAACTAAAGTTTTTGTAGAAGAAAAGTATTTAATATGAAAATATCTTTCTTCTTATCATGAACCGGTAATAAGCATAGGATTTCTGTATGCAAATTGTGTTATGCCAATTAGGAGCAATAATATTCAATACCCTTACTAGAGATGCTATAAAGAACATTGACTAATTTAAAGTTTGAATAGTTCTGAAGATCGTTAGGTAGGGAAGATACTTGCTCTCACATTAGAGTTCCCTCGATTCTTTCCACCCGAGGGTTAACATTCACATATCAGAAATAAAATAATAAACTAATTTTGGGGCTTTAACCTGTCACTTTAAAGTCCTCTAACTCTACACCCATTAATGAATATTTCACTATTTATTTGCACTCAACATATGAACTACATTCACATTCATACAACCTCATGTGATTCTTTCCAATTGTTGATTGAGACAATACCAACCCGTTTCTTACAAGTTTTCACAACAAATTTTAACATCTGGATTGGCCAAATCAAGAAGTAAAAGAAGTGCATGGATTTAAATCATCACAACTTCTTCCAACAATAAAGATCAATACTCTCCACAACTCATCTAAAACTTAATTACTTATCATTTTAAGAAGAAAGATAAAGAAAACTAATCAGACTCCATCATCCAAAATATAATTACTTATCATTTTAAGAAGAAAGTAAAGAAAACTACTCAGAATCCGTGGAGAAAACAAAACCACACTTTATTTTCAAAGAAGAAATCATTTTCAAACCAACAACAAGCCTCAATTAAAACCAAAAGTAGCCTAAAACAAAAAGATAAAAACTTATCTCAAGTCCTCCACCAAAATCTTGAAGTTCTTTTGAATCTCTTCCCTTTTAAAATCACTCAAAACAAGATAACAAAAAAGTATAAATTAAATAAAATGTGGTTCCTGAAAATCTCTCCAAACTAACTCCCCAGAAAAGAACTTTCAAAACTTGCCAACATTTTCAGGACTCCAACTTTTTCGGACCTTTCAGGACTCTTTTCTAAGTCTTCTCTTCTTTCTTTTATAGTTTTCCAAGAGGTACCTTGGGATCTCTTCAAAATGTGTCTTAATTCGATGTATTTGCCCAAGAAATGCATCCTTTCATGATAATTTTTGTCCATCGTGGTAACAAAAACCTATTAAGCCAATGGATGCCTAAAAAATCTCTTTGAAAATCATGAAAATTGATTTTACTCATCTAGTAACTGCCGCTGGAACTTAAGCACGGTGGGTCTTGATGCTTAGGCGCTGCCAGCTCTGTTTAACTAGCGCTTAAGCGTCGGATCGGGCGCTTAGGCGCCAAAACTCTTTTGCATAATTTTTCACCTTTTTGCTCAAAATTTGATCCTTTTTCTCTCCTTTAAGCATTTTTTCCTTTTTTACTTGTATCTGCAAAAAAAATACAAAAATACCATCCATTAAAGTGCAATATCTCAAAAATAGGTATAAAATGTGTCTAAAAATACTACATATTTGAGGTGTATCAGGTACCACAACGAGAATGCATAGAAGAACAACTTTGAGATAACAAGTTGATCTACAACAACAATATTTTCCTAAAAATTAATTATTAAGCCATAGGATTTCGAGGTTTTTTACTTAGTGCAACATAAATCCTCACTTTATATTTAGGCCTTTGCACAATCATGTTGTGCAATTTTAGCCCTAACTCTTCTTAGGATTCTGAGGTGTAGCTTGTTATGATATAAACCCTTCTATCTTCTAGGCTATTTGTGTGATTGTGTCATGCAAATGTAAGTATTATTTAATAATAATTAGTAGGATGAAAAATTTAACAATATCTTTTTGAAATTACATCCAAACCATAGGATAGCTTGGGAAGTCACCAAGGTTCTCCTCAGGATCTGTGGCATCCCCTAGTTTTCTTTCTTTGGATTTTATAATGAATGTATCAAACTTGAGTATTTCCCATTTGACACTCCTTTGTCTGACCTTGAAAAGTCATACCCTTTGAAATTCTTGAACATAATATTTAAATAAATATTTTTCTTAGATGATTTTAGTTGTCTAAGATGTAGTTAACTATAAGGGCTTGCCCTTGCAGGAAACTTTAGAACCCAGCTTAATATAAACTCTATATAATCTTTCAAATTAGATAGGGGAAATTTGTTGGTCAAGATATAATTTTTTCACAGACTAAAACATATGTAATAAATTCTTTTGTTTATTTAATCGAGTCTCACTAGTAAGTAATGTATTTATTCCTTAGGATATGTGTATTACTTGCGGTGTTGTGCTCACTTATTTAAACTATTATCTATATGATATCAGTTTGGTCTCGAATTTAAAAATTAAATAATTTTTATAAAATTATTATGTATATTTTAAATTAAATTAAATATTACGATACCAATTTGACGACCGACATATTTTCTGGCGACACCACTGTTGACTAGTTTCTCTTTCCATTATGTCCAGAAAGTTTTGTCTTCGTACATCAGTAATGTTTTCATGTAATTCATAGACTAGATTACCCTTCTTCCATTGGCATGCTTTGCCCATTTCTCTCTTGGGTATGTACGATCAACTCTTTTGGATTCCAGGACCATCTGTTTAATCATCCATAAATTGAGAGGCTCGGGAATTTTTAAAACAATTTATTTTTTTGTGGTGTTAGAGCCCCAATAGGTGTGTTGGTAATCTAGTTTCACTTAGACAATGTGTGTTGTGAAGTTGATCCTAAACTAGGTCCTGTACATCACCTTTCTCTTTTATCTTTCTGGTTTGGTTTGCTATTTTGCAAATTGATCCAAGTCTTTACTTGTCTTAACCCTCATTTACTTGAATGAATCGTATGAAGAAGAAATAAACTTGAAAAATGCATCTTAGATTTTAGAAAATGTAAATACTAAAATATGAGACCAAATAAAATGAAAATAAGAAGATGAGCCCAATTCACAAAGCGACCTTCAATGATTTTTTGTGTTGGATCTAAAATTACGTGGTATGGGCCAGTACTAACCCTTGAAATTTTCTTTTCGAAGCTGCTACAATGGCATTCTCGACTCTCACTTTATCTTGCAACATACTTACCGTGACTTTACATATGCTTAGAAATATAAGTATTTAATACTGCTACTAAAAGATTTAATTCTTCAACAACTGCACCAAAACTTAATAACAATTATAGATTTGATAAAGATGGATGTATAAAATGTTCAATAATTATAAAGTCACACTTATCAACGCAAGTATACGTATCGCTCAAGTAATATAGGGCTCTAATGGAGTCCTAGACATCGATCCCACAGAGAGTAATATTAGAACTACGAACTAAGATTTTAGAAAAGCAATACTTTAATCGCAACAATGGAATTCAATTTGGTTCTCTGTCACTAATAGACAATTAAAATAAATATGTAATTTTTAATAACTCTTAAATAACTAATTATACTAATTAGGTTTTTAATGTGATATTCAATATATAAGAAAGCATCTTTCTCCTTGTCAAGAAATTATAGTGAATGGATAAAGTGAATAAATTCAATTTGTATTGAGCCAAATAGGAGCATACCTATTCTTTACCCTTTGGTCCAGGTATAAAGAACATTGAATAATCCTATGCTTGTTTACCGATTCTACGGCTAGGCTGGGAGGATACCGACTCTCACTTCGGAGCCCTCACGTTCCCCTCGCCTGAGGGCTAACATCTACACTTCAGCACCCAAACGATAGGATTGAGTTGAGGATTTTAGTATGTCACTCTAATATCTCCAATTCTACGCTCGATAATATTATTTCCTTATTTATTTGCACCCAACTTCCAAGGGCTTTGACCTCCCTGAATCTTGGATGTAATCTTCACTTTGGTTGTAAAACTCAACATATTTTAATAAATCAATTGGCCATATTGAAGTAAAATAAGAACAAAGTGAAAAGATCATCACAATTTATTAAACATTTTAATGGCTTCACCAATTCAAATCACCATTTCACAAATCTCAAGGCAAGGAGAAATATAGAAAAAACTACTGAATTCTCATGGGGAAAACACAACAAAACTCAGAATTCATATATAAAATCAAAGTCATACAAACTACAACAATAAATAAACTTATCTCTAATTTCTCCCCAAGAAAACTCCTCGAAGTTCCTCTGAATCTCTTCCTTTCTTAACAGCCCAAAGAATTCCTCTTCGAAGCGGCAAGGAGGAAGAAATCTCTCACTTTCCCTCCACTTTTACAATCTCTTGAAGAATTCCTCATAATTTAGACTCTCTACCAAACACTAATAGAACCTTTCTAACTTCCAGGACCTCTAGGCACTTCCTAATGTTTGACAAAAATCTTCTCTTAAAGTTGTGGATGAGCTTTCCCAAGAGTTGCCTAAGCACCCCTCCAAAATTCGTCCTCATCCAAAGCTTGGTTAGAAATAACCACCAATCTCACCATCGGCGGCCTCGAGGGCACTGTCGGCGGGCCTTCTAAGTGAATTAATTCTGGAGTCTCGGGAAAATCTCGCCATTGGCGCCCAAGTTCAAGTCTTCACATTTTTTTCCTTTTCGCTCCAAATTCACTCCTTTTTGCATCTTTTTGCTCCAATGACTCTGATTCATCATTTCTGCAAGAAAATATCAAAAATACCTTTCTTTACAGTGCAATATCATCAAAAATAGTATAAAATAGGTATGAAAATCTAAACCTATTTTCTTTTGGTCAAAATCCCCCAAACTTAACTATTACTTGTCGTTAAGTAATTTTGGTACTACATAAAAGTTATGATCTATTGTAGTAAAGTTTTAGTTTAGAATTACTATAAGTTTGATTCAAATAAATATCATAGTGAGATTTTTCTTACAATAATCAAGTAAATAAATTAACTGTGTAGCTAGAAGATTATCTAGTCATCAAGTTTAAGAGTTCTAGTCTCCTATTTATTTCAAGAGTAACTATATGTTGCAATATTAAGTCACTGAGAATATTCAAATGATAGAAACTTCATGAGAAGATTACTAGTAAAATATCTAATCCATAAATATAAGTTCAGGAATGTATTTAAGTTTTCCTTATAGATAGGTCCAGTGAATCCAATTTTTGATTAGGCATATCCTCAAGCTTCTCCTCACTTCCATACTTTTCTTCTTTCTTTTCTCTTTTTCATTTGGATTGCTTTCAATCCTACATATTTTTCTTTTCTTTTCAATGATTGTTGTCAATCCTTTCTTTTTCCTTTTTCAAGTGAGGATTACTATATCTGGATAGCCTTTAATGATTTNCATAATTTTAGTACTATATAAAAGTTATGATCTATTGCAGTAAACTTTTAATTCAGAAATACTATACGTTTGACTTAAATAAATGTCATAGTGAGATTTTCTGAAAAAATTCAAGTAATTGAATTAACTATGTAGCCACAAGATTATCTAGTCATCAAGTTTAAAAGTTTTAGTCTTCTATTTATTTCAAGAATGATTGTAATATTAAGTCACTTAGAATATTCAAGAGATAGGAACTTCATCAGAACTCCACTAGTAAAAGATCTAATTCCATAATTATAAGTTTAGAAATGTATTCAAGTTTTCCCTATAGGTAGGTCCAGTGAAGCCAATTTTTGATTAGGCATATCCTCAAGCTTCTCCTCACTTCNGCCTCGATGGCGCCGTCGGTAGGCTTCTGGAGAATTTTGTCCTACAGTCTCGGGAAAATCTCACCGTCGGCGACGTCGAGGGCACCGTCGGCGGCGTAGTTCAAATCTTCACATTTTGGTCCTTTTCGCTCCAAAGTCGCTCCTTTTTGCATCTTTTTGCTCCAATGACCCTAATTCTTCATTCCTGCATTAAAACATCAAAAATACCTTTCTTTAAAGTGCAATTTCATCAAAAACAACATAAAATAGCTATGAAAATCTCAACATATTTTCCTTTGGTTAAAATCCCCTAAACTTCACTATTACTTGTCCTCAAGTAATTTTAGTACTATATAAAAGTTATGATCTAATGCAGAAAAGTTTTAATTCAGAAATGTTATAAGTTTGACTTAAATAAATATCATAGTGAGATTTTCAGAAAAAATTCAAGTAATTGAATACCATAAGTTTGATTTAGGATAAATATCATAGTGAGATTTTTAGAAAACAGTTCAAGCAATTGAATTTTTGTAACCACCAGATTATCTAGTCCTTAAGTTTTAAGAGTTTTAGTCTTCTATTTATTTCAAGAATGACTATATTTTGTATTATTAAGTCACTTAGAATATCCAAAAGATAGGAACTTCATGAGAACTCTACTAGTAAATGATCTAATTCCATAAATATAAGTTCAGAAATGTATTTAAGTTTTCCCTTTAGGTAGGTCCAATGAAGCCAATTTTTTATTAGGCATATCCTCAAGCTTCTCCTCACTTCCATAATTTTTTTTTCTTTTCTTTTCAGGGATTGTTTTCAATCCTTTCTTTTTTCCTTTTTCAAGTGAGGATCGATCATTTCATGGATTGTTTTCAATCCTTTCTTTTTCCTTTTTCAAGTGAGGATTACTATATCTGGATCTTCAATGATTTTGAACTTCACTTTTCTTTCCCTAAATTTGAAACTCAAGGAATTTCTTTACCTTATTTAATAATTTTGAACTTCACCTTTCTTTCCCTAAATTTGAAACTCAAAGCATTCCTTTACCTTATAAACATTTCATAGTTTTTATTTTCAAGTGAGGATTACTATATCTGGATAGCCTTTAATGATTTTGAACTTCACTTTTCTTTTCCTAAATTTGAAATATATCTGGATAGCCTTAATAATTTTGAACTTCACTTTTCTTTCCCTAAATTTGAAACTCAACATTTCTTTACATTTTAAATATTTCATAGTTTTTTCATCATTGAGCCCCAATCTTTTCTTCTCAAATGAATTTCCAGATTCTTAATACTTCAGAATATTTTCTTTTACTTTAAATAGATAACTATAATCTTATTCTCTTATACTAAATATCTTAAGTTACAAAAATTAATTTTCACTACAAAATTATTTCTTTAAATCTACTATAATATTTAAATAGTAACAAAAATATAGTTACTTGAATTAAATTCACTACATGAAATCATATAAATAATTTTTGAAAATATTGAAATAGAGGACATAATCTTTTTCTTCCCTCTCCCAAACTTAAATTTTTTAAATATGAAATAATACATGTGGAAAGAAAAACTATAAATATAAATCATACCTCAATTAAATTTACTACATGAAATCATATAAATAATTTTTGAAAATATTGAAATAGAGGACATCTAATAGTTAATTTTTTTCTCCTCCCCCAAACTTAAATTTTTCAATATGGAATGATACAGGTGGAAAGAAAAAATCTAAATATAAATCACCAAACTTAAATTTTTAAATATGAAATAATACAGGTGGAAAGAAGAACTATAAATATAAATCATACCTCAGTATTGTAGGCATTTTTATCATTCTGAAATTTCTGCAGGCCTTCTCAAATTTTTACTTCATCTGGTCTATAATATTAGGAGCTTTCTACACATATAAATCATTAGAGGAATTTCTGGGTAATGATATTTTGAAATAAGTATAAAACCGAAACATTAAATAAGTACAACATTTCCTAACACAACCACAATACTAAACAATTGAAACTAAAATGTGAAACAAAAATCACATTACAATCCAATTCACAATACTACTCAACATCTATTAAATTACACATGCATATTTAACTATAACACTAATTTTATAACAAAAATTAAAATCATTCAAGTACAACAAAATAATAAAAATGACAGTCCAAATACACAAACATCCATTTCTATTACAAACAGACTACATAAAATAAAAATACAAACATAAGTACATCAATTCATTCTATATCAAAATCTCAAGCTATATCTTCATCGCCTTGATCAGCAGGTGGATTGGGTTAATACTGAGTATATCGGGGGCACTCAAGAAACGTAACATCATGCTCACCTTTGTAGTGTCGGGCCTAAGCTTCATAATAAGCTACCTCAAAATTTGAATGTCTCTACAGGTACTCACTATCATAATCATATTGGCGTTCTAAACCTCCAATATTTTCACTTATCAATTCTATGCTCTTCAGCTGCAAGGTCAACTCATTCATCAAATCAGAGAGGGTAGGGGAACTAGAAGGTGGAAGGTCATAACTTGTAGAGGGGACATCTCTACTAGTAGAAGGTTCTTGACTTCTACTCCCAGTTCTCCATTTCCCATGGGATTCATAAGTCCTTAAATTAGCCTTATTAATTGGTTTCATAGGATAAATCCATTCCTCATCTCCAAATTCTACTCCAGAAAGTTTGCACATTGCATAAACAAGTCCAAAATGTCCTAGACCTCCACTAGTCTCACTCCTCGCTGTAGTCAATATATTCTTAAGAATTATTCTCTCCACATTTATAGTTCTAATTCTTAATACAGAAATTTAGAATAGCTCTATCTCTAGTTACCTCACTGTGGTGATAAGTTGGTAACATAGTAGAAGAAATGAAATAGTGCCACGCCTTAGAGGTGACATTCAGCATGGAAGTAGAAAAATTTACCTGTTCTCGCTGATTTATCTTCCATGTTCCTTTCCCATTAATGAGAAAGTTGATCACATCATTGAGGGGGCCTTCCATCGTACTAAAGGATTCATATTGGCAACTGTAAGAGTCTGGAACTTCATAAAAAGTGTTGATGCGGGCGGTAGTAAACTCAACAGTGAATCTACGCACTTGAACGATTCTGTCATCAGAATAAATCACATTGGCGTAGAACTCCTTCACAACATTTGCATCNTTTAATGTCCTTCCGAAGCGGGCAACGGGATTTAAATTCCGATGACCGACAGCTTCTTACGGGCAAACCCCACACCAAAAATAGTGCCGACAGATCTATTACTAAGTGAAGGAGCAATATGCCCTAATTGATTTTCAATATTTATAATAGTAGCCCTTAATTTTGTATTTGATTTCCCATATTCAACATTGCCTCTTACATAATTAATTTCTTTTCCTTAACTTGTGGGTTATGGTTAGAGTTAAATCCAGTAGAATAATAAGGTCGATAATTAGGATTTCCTTAGTTATTTAAATTTATTGAGGGGTTCATTGAATTATTATAATTATTCCAACAAAAACTAGGGTTATTTTTTCATCCAGGATTGTAATAGTTTGAACAAGGATTGTTATTTGATTATTAATATCATTCAAAGTTTCATAAGATGATTTCAAAGTTTCATAAGATGATTGAGTATAAATTATATGTCCTAGTGAATTTCTCTCCAATACTGGTAGTATTTGAGAATAGTTCACTCCAATTTGATCAATCCTTTCAGATATAACAGCAATTTGAGATGTTAAAATAAACATTACATCAGATTCATGAATACTGACTACTCTCTTAGGATTTACACGTTCAGAGGGCAACTGAAAATTATTAGTAGTCATTTCTTCTATTAAAGAGTATGCTTCATCAAAAGGTTTTGATATTAAAGATCCTCCTGCAACAATATTTATATAAAATCTAAGTGATCCTACTAATCCATTATAAAAAGTTTGAATTATTAAACAATATTGTAAAGCATGGTGTGGACATTTTCTAAGGAGATTCTTAAATTTTTCTCAGGCTTCATATATTGATTCCCCTTCAAACTGACAAAAAAGTTGTAATATTGTTTCTAAGCTTAGCGGTTATTGAGGGTGGAATATATTTTGAGAAGAATTTTTTGTGATAGTTCTCCCTAAGTTCTGATAGATCTAGGTGCTAATGAGTTTAACCAAGCTTTGACTTTATCCCTTAGTGAAAAAGAAAAAATTCTAAGCCTAACAACATCATTAGACACCCTGTCATATTTAAAAGTAGCACAAATTTGAAGAAAACTAGCAAGATGTAGGTTAGGATCTTCAATAAGTGTTCCTCCAAATTGATTAATTTTTATTATTTGGATAATAACAGATTTAAGTTCAAATGAATTAGCAGCATGTTGACCTCACTTTTGGTTGTGGTCTAGTCTTCCTCTTTAGTAGCCTAGGGTCTAGCCATAGGTCTTTCCTTTTGACTATTCCTATAAAACTAGAAAAAAAACCCTCAGCATTAGAAATTCCAAACTCCTCTTTACTCAACTTGAAGCTCTACATATCGGTCCTAACCTCTAGCACTTAGTAGGTGGGGTCATTATGGGGGAGCCCAAGGAGATTTCTAATAGGACTGCTTGGCCTTAGGGTTGAGTAAAGAGCTCTAGGTGTTGGTCTAGAGCTAAGGTACTCACCTCACTCACAATCAGTCACAATCACTCACAAATACAAACCCAATAGTTCATAACTTTAATCCCTTAATCATTTGGGAGACTCATGTAGATTGTCCTCTAAACCCACTGACCTTAGGCTGGGGTTTAGCTAAGACCAGTACATAGAGGACCCAAATGGGGTTCCCATTGCTCCATAGCTCATTTATGGGGGTTGGCACCCCAATTCTACCAAAAATACTCCACTTGGTCTTTTGCCTTAAAATTCCCCAAATTACTTAAGTATCTTTGAAACCCTAAATTTGGCCAAAATTCACAAATTTATCCAAAATAGCCAAATTTAGTCAATAATCATTTCAAACCTTTTGAAAATATCCAAATTACCAAAATCACCAAAAAATTGCCAAATCACCAAAATGCCCTTTCTTAGCCCAAAATTCTAAAAATTCCAAAAAAAATCCCAAAAATTCCTAAAACCTTTAAAATATTCCCAATTTCATTTTTCTCAACTACCACATGATCCAATTTGACCAACTTGACCATTCTAACCAAAACCCCCAAATTGCCTTTAAAGGCCTAATTTTCCTCAAATTTACCTCCAATGTCCATCAATTTGGGCCCAATTTTCCCCAATTTCAATTCTAAACTCAAATTCACCTTCCATATGAACAATATAAACAAAATTCAAGCTCAAATAACCCATGCTTTGAGCCCAATTTTTATCTAAATCAAACCTCAATTTTAGACATATGGCTTAATCTCACCAAATTGAACCTATAGCCTACTCAATTTGCCACAGTTTATGTTGAGAACTCTTCATAACAGTCCTAAACATCAAAATTGACCTTTAATTGGCCTTGGTGAGGCCTCTATTTCATTTAATTTCAACCCAAATCCAAAAAAACCCCAATTTTCCCTCAAATTGGCCATACCTCAAAATTCCACCAAATTGATTGCCCTAACCCCAAAATTGGCACCCAATTTATGTTGAAAACTTATCATGAAGTTCTTATTGACCATTTTCAACAATAAATTTGGACTTAGCCCAAGCCTAGCCCAATCTAGACCCAAGTATAGCCCAACATTTCAAAAGTGACCAAATTTCTAAAATTTTTCAAATTGAACCCCCAATTGAACTCAAAATCATTTCAATCCTTCACCAAAACTCTTCATTACAATCATCTACACAATGTTGATCAATCATTTGGGCTCAAAGTAATGGCTAGCCTAACCCAAACCCAACCTTTGGTCATTTGGACCCAAATTGAGCCCATATACCAAAATTGGCCTAACCACCCAAAATTCACAAAATTTGTGACTTCACAGCCACTAAGCTCTTTCTTTGGACTAGGCTAAACAACACTAAACCCACCCAACTAAGCAATGGACCATTGGATCCCCAAGTTAAGGGATTCATGCCCTTTTTTTGTCTTAAGCCAAATATCCTCATCATTATGACTAACCCCTGGGGGTAAGTGATAATTGAGGCTCCCCCTGGCTCACCTGACCCCTTGGCCAGCTCCCCAGTCCTTACCGGCCGGCCTAGTCACTGGAAAATGGCCAAAACAAGAGCCACCCCCATGGAATAAAACCCAATTCAAACCATGAGGCCACTTTATCAGATTTTAAGTTTAGAGCTTCTTTGCTCTTCACATAGGCAGCACTTTGCACCCTTCAATTGACCCACAAAGCCACTATTGGCCATTTTTATAAAAGCTCACCTCCATTGCTAAGGAGAGAGGTGCTGAAATTTTCTCAAAGAAACCCCTCTAAATTGCTCCTAGCGCCCTTTTAAGAACTCAGTGCAACCCAACCACTACATTTCCTTAAATCCCTTTGTCGGAGTTCAATTTTTGAGCTCAAAACCTTACCAGAGATAGGACACTGCTCTCTACATCTCTAAACTCCACCAAAATCAAATTAAACTCACTCACAACTTCACCACAGCGAAAGAAGACAAAGCCCCTTCAAATCCCCCTCATATAGAGCCCATAGTATAGCTCTAGACCAACATCTTAAATCGAGCTTGGTCGAATTCATACCTAGACCTTTTCCCACAGTAAGGGGCTCAATCCCGAGCTTCCTTCGACCTCCACGAATGTGCAAAACACCTCTGATTGAAGCTTCCCTTCTCAGAGCAAAGGTATTGAACTTCCCCTCTTCTTGAGCCTATTTTGATTCTCCATTTGATTAGGGTTAGTTTCATGGCATGTTTACCATATGGATATGTTCTTTACACTTAGACGAGTCTATAAAATCAAACTCGAGGTCATTTGGTGGAGAAATAAGTGAGATCTTAGGGTTTTAGTTCTAACGGTCATGGGTTAGCCTATTTGGGGACGATGACGGGGAGCCATCCGATCGCGTGTTTATCTCATCAACGGACGAGATCTGGCTTGATGAACTCTCGATGCGTGAATCGCAGGACGAGTGGCTACCGAGTCGGATGGCAGTGCCGAACCAAAAGACAATGCGTGGAACTTCAGAGACACCTAGGATGAGGTGGCGCCGCCCGTTTAAATAGAAAAATATGGGTTTTCTGATTTAAATAAATAGCCCTAACTTCAAAAATTCAAATCTTGGTGTAGAAAAATTACAAAAATAAAAGAAAAATATCCTCTTGCTCAGTGAACAGAGGAGAACAATTTGGAAATTGTTTGAAGTTCATTTGATGCATATTTTATTTTTAATTAATTAAATATTATTTTGAGTCTTTTGATTTCCATGCAAGTAGACATTTCACCATGGCTTGAACTTTTGGTATGTTGTTGCCTCTGTCTTAGCGGGCATTCTCTGGTTTTTCCAAAGTTAGAGAAGATCTAGATAGAGATCCATATTTTTTAAGTTTATGTCTATTATTTGCATAAACTATTCATAATAATTAGCATATTGCTTAGAAAATTCCAAGAAAATTATGGAAGGTTTGCCATGACCAGAGAACCCTTTAAAAAATGTTTCATGAGCCAAGTCATTAAAAACGCTCTTAATTTTAACAAACCCTAAAACACAAAGAAAATCAATTTTGGGAAAAATAAACATTTAAATTACTAGATTTTAACTCTCCACTATAACTTGAAGTTCAGAGAACTCCCCATAAAAATTTTAAAATATTTGGAGCTCATTTGATAATTCAATTTGATTTTCTATGTTAAGTGTCATTTTTAACACTAAAATGATATTTAATAATTAGAACATAACTCAAAAAATTATAAAATTTAGTTTTTGGAGTTCTCTATGATTAGAGGAATTTTTTAAAAATAAATGGTAGTTAAAAAAAAACTTCATTTTTAGCCTATTTTTAATATTTAAGTAATCAAAAAATGATAAAAATCACAAAAATAACAAAATTCATGGAAATGTTCTAAATTATTTCTTAAGTTAAGCACTTAGGAACAATTGGAATATTTTTCCTAATTTTCTAAGTGAAGATATTGAATTTTGAAGCTTAAAATATTTTTAAAGGCTAAAAATGGATTTTCACTAAAATAGTTCTAACAATTTAAAGGAAAATCAAAAGAATGTGAAATTTGTTTCTCTAGTTTCCTTGACCTCAGAAACATTTAATAAAATTATAAAACTAATTTTTCTACATTTAAAATATTTTATAGTTATAAATGCTCCAGAACTTAAAATAATTCTTAAAATTTAAATATAACTCAATAAATCATGAAATTTGGTCCCAATAGTTCTCAAGTCCAAATCTAGCTCCAGTAAAAATTTCAAGGGATTAGACATTACCTTGGTCAAGTTATGTATATTTCTTTGAAAAATTATATTTTTGCAAAAAAATAAATGTGTAAATTATATTAAATTTTGAAAAATCATATTCTCTCCTTTGATGTCTTAATTGACCCATGAGTGAGGTGGGATAAAAATTCTAAATTTATTTGAATTAAATTTGAAAAATTATGGAGTGATAGAGCCTTAGAAGCAAAAGTGTAATTTTGGAAATTTTTCCTTAATTAATATTTAGGCTTAATTCAAGAAGGGGAAATGGGCAACCTTTGATTTTGATTAACATATATGGAGCATTGAAACCCATGGGATTAATTGGTAGAAACCAATCTCACTTTTATTAATTAAAGGATAAATTTATAATTTCTTTAAATTATTAAAATTTGGAAGTCTAGTCAATTAAATGATCCTAGACATAGGGCTATGATTTTGGGTGTTGATAACTCAATAATTGAATACCCCTATTTCATGTTCAAATAACTTTCAAAAATGAATCATCATCACTTAAAATTTAATCCTTTCTAAAATATAACTAAAACATCTATCAAAAGTTTTAAGGGCTTAGCAGTGACCTAGGTTAAATCAAATTTGGTTAAATGAGGATTAGAAAAGTGAACATAATTAAAAATTAAACACCTTTGAAACATTACAAGCCCAAATTAAAAATTTGGCGAGGTGTCTTGATAACATTACTTCCCCCTTTAAGAATCTTGACCTGCATAATTCTCAAAATTAAGTTATAAGTGATAATTACCCTACTCCTAGGGATAATTGAAACATCAATGTTCATTGAGCATTAAAGGTATTTACAGGATGGGTTATTAAGCAACATAATAAGTTTTAAAAGAGCTCAAGACTTTTCACCAGGCTGTGAGAGGGAAGCATTGACTTGTTTTTTTCTCCAGGTCTGTTGGATACCTCGAAGGTCTACTAAACTTAATATATTTTGCTTAACAAAAGTCATCTTTAATCAAATTAATAGTGACCTACCAAGATATGACCTAGGGTTGGGTAGATAGCTAAAACCTTACTTTCCGATTTACATAAAATGCTCTTATATGCATTTCGAGTTTCAGGAGGTGGAACGAGAAGACTCGCCAGGTACACTTTTTAGAGTTTGCAGTGTCGTCTTTCTTGTACTTTCATACTGTACTTTTTATGCTTACAAAACTTGCATGTTAAACAACAATGTCACCCTGCATGAAAACCAAAACTGTTAGGATAGCCACAAAACCAAAACCCAAAGCCAAAATTAAAATCAACAAAGATAAAATTCACCCCCACAACATTCAAAATATAAAAAAACTCAAAATTTAATCACAAACATCACACAGAACAACAACTACAACTAAATTAAGACGCCTATATCGGATGATCGGGAATCCCTCGGAAGAGGTAACCTACGGTAGCTAACGAGACTTCCCATGGTCTAAATGAAAGTATGGAACTCACTAAGTTGAGTTTAATAAAATCATTTGGACTAAGTGAATTCAATAGAAAATAGTGGTGCCCGAACGAGGGAACCGTAGGATCCTAAACGACGTCACTCTAATCAACTTTAATATCCCCCACAAAATTTAAGGAACTACAACCATATGGCCACTTGATTTGGCATCATAACTTGACACCCTAGAAAACTTAAACTCATCACAGCAATGAGTTTGGAGCTAGCATGTTGAGCAGCACGGTCATCTTCAACAACAAAACCTGTCTTCCCCTTCTAAACATTTCCTTCCTTAGAATTAAATAAAAAGTCATAGGACTTCAAGGTTGTTTGCCTATGCAACATAAATCCTCACCTTATCCTTAGGCATTTGTGTAGCTCTGTTATACAATATAAGTCCTAACCTGTCTTAAGTTTATGAGGTTGTCTTCAGCATGATCTAAATCCTCACATCTTACAGTCTATTTATTTGATCGTTACGCATGAATGTAAGCCCTATAAAAATAAAATTGGCAAGATGAAACACCTAAATATTTCTCATGAAAATTGAAGCCAAACCATATGATAAATTGGGAAGTCACTAAGGTTCTCCTCTAGATCCATGACATCCCCTAATTCTTCCTCCTTTGGATTCCAAAAACAAAATGTTCTAAATTTGAACCAATCCCATTTCACACCTCTTTGTCCGATATCGTTGAAAAGTCCTATCCTTTGACCTCCTTGAAGATAATATTTCCTAATTTTTATTGAGAGTTTTCTTAGGTGACTTCGGTCATTTAAGATGTAATTAACTATAGGGGCTAGCCTTATAGGAAGCTTATCCTAACCCAGCTTAATATAAACTCTATGTAATTCTTCATATTAAATAGAGGGAAATTTTGGATAAATAAAATGGTTTCGCAGACCAAACAGATGCCATATATTTATTAGTTTATTTGATCGAGCCTCATCCTCAAGTTTTGTGTTTATCTTTCTAAACACAAAATTATATTTTTCTAAACTTAAATCTATATGTAAATTAAAATGTCATTTCGAAGAGGGCGATGGGATTTTGAATCCGATGACCGACAGGTTCTTACGGTCAACTCCCGAAACAAAGATAGTGTCGATAGCTTCTGGTGACTCCGTTGGACACATGCTTTTCTCTCCATTTAAATAAAAAAATACTATCTTCACACATTGGTGATGTGTCCATGTCTCTCTTGGACAAGATTACTCTTCTTCTGTTGACATATTTTACCCATTTCTATCTTTGGAATGTACGACCAACTCTTTGGACTTCAGGACTGTCTGTTCAATCACCCTTGAACAAAACGGTTTAGGAGGCCATTAAGGATTCTTTTAATGTTCATGTGGGGTCAGAACCCCAATAAGTGTGTTGGTGGACTAGTTCCACCTGGACATTGTGTGTTGCTAAATGGGTCCCACACTGGGTCCTAAAACACTTCACATCTCCCTTTCAACTTTAAATTATTATTTTGCAAATTAAATCAAATTGTGTTGTACTGCGCGCACTTCAAAATTAATTAAATTTTTATACTTTCAAATTATCTTTTTACTAAAAATTTTAAAATCCCCATAAACTAAGACTTACCTGGTCTAATGATTGACCTCTGTTAATATTCAGTGTTTGCTCTAAGATTACAAGATTTTGGCCATATAACTAACCCTAGAGCTTTCTACTTTAAAGATGTTGTGATGGCCTACCCAACGCTGACTTTTTCTTGCAACTTGTCAACAAGCCATGAAGCCCGCAACAGTTCCTAACATTAAGTTTGGATCTGAATTTGAAAACCTCGAGGTTATCCTCGGGAAGGCCCCGTTCGCATAATGAAAGTCATCGATCCAGAAGTTCAGGAGCCGTCTGCTGAATTCAACCTAAGCTGTCTTCAGGACTTCCTTTCTTATAAGAAGGCCAAGACTACTACTGCCACCCCAACACCTACCAAGCATGTTGTCTCCGCTGCTGCTAAGGGGAAAGAAGTAATGATCATTGAAAGTCTGATTGAGGGATTAGTTGTCCCTCCATCAGTATTAGAAATCGGATCGAGTGCAATAACTGCACCAGTAGGAGTGTTCAAAGGGCCATTAAAGCCCAGGCTCTTGAGGAGATACCCGTTAAGGAAGATCCTCACTATGATGAGTCGGAATTATTAGAAACCTATCTGCTTCTGCGGGGAAGTAGATTCCATCCTTTAATTGAAATCAATGGACACGAGAGTATCCGACAAATCACCACTGCATTACCATTGCTTCATGGACAAGGTGAGGAGAGGAAGAAGCCTGCTCCTATCTTCTGAGTCAGTTTAGTTTTTCAGAGGCTAGATACCAAAAAGGGTTGCTCAATTAATGAATTACTTAAATGAGTGGGGCATGCAATATCCCCTCGTATGAAGAAAAAGATTTCAAAAGACGTTAGATCTGCCAAACGATTTAAAAAGTCAATTAAATTTTTGCCTACTCGCAACCCCGTCTGGTTTCTCTTGAGAATTAGAGTTGATACTGCCATAGTTACCACCAATTCTACCACTATCAGGACCACAGGTTGTTGACTGGTTAAGTCAATACTGGGTCCGAGAATCCTATCGATCACCTACTTCAAAGACATTCCTAAGGTTTCAAAAGAAAAGATGAGGAAATTGCCTGGTACTGTAGTCGGTCTGCACCATGGGGAGCATAGTTCCCTTTGACATACCGATGTTTCTGCTGAGACACTTTTCCTCAAGACATCACTGTCAAAAAAGGTGTGGATACCCAAGGTCATTGTACTGATACAGTCTAGTGAGCCCGCAGGTCAAGATCTTATAATGAAGCCAGGGTCCGAAGTATCTGACATCTTTGTAGCCATTGTCAGTGAGATGGAGGAGACAGAAGAGGAGGTCCAGCAAGGTCCTCTAGATTTGAAGACAATTCAAGAGTCAATAATTGAAGAAAAAGTTGAAAAGCTTAGAGTCAAGATTTTTGAGTTTGCTTGGGAACACGGAGTTTTCATCGATAACGATAATGAAAATTTTGACTACAATATTTAGCTCAAAGAAGATTTCATGGATGTCCATGTCATCGAAACCAGGGCCGCTGCATCTGCACATAATGCTCAACCTCTCATTGAAGAGAATGCTGTAGATGAACTGTGTTGGGCTATCCTCCTAAGGGATGGTCAAGTTAGCCAACTAGAGAAAAGGATAGAAGAGATGGCCATAGCCATGACCACCATGGCCACAGTTCAAGGACAATCTCAAGTACCACAACTAGCATCTCTAGAGGTTAACCAACTGGAGATAATACACATTACAGATGAAAGAAGAGAAGATGCCTCAACCAACAGAGATGAGCAACCAAAGAAAGATTCTCCATCGAGCGCCATGCCAGAGAAGGAACTTAAACAAATGGTTGAGCAGGTTCAAGAGGCCTTAACCCAATCTAAGGGTGGTGCGTTGATTTTAAAGAGTAGACCTTATCTGGAGGAATTTGATGAAGTACCTTTTCTTAAGGGTTCCGTGTCCCTGAACTTCAAGATATTTGATGGGACTGGAAATCCCAGACAACATATAGCACACTTTCGAGCTAGTTGTGGCAACACAAGAAATAACAATGCTTTACACTTCTAATAGTTTATTAGCATCTTGTCAGGGATCACCTTTGATTGGTATGTTGATTTACCCAGCAGATCAGTGAAGACCTTTGCCAAACTGGAACAATTATTTGTGAAAAATTTTACCGGAGCGCAACATCATGTGTTTGTAGGAGAGCTCATGATGGAAAATCAAAAGCCCTATGAGACTTTGGTGGACTATATTTTAAGGTAGAGAAACCTTAGCATGAAGTGTGAACCTCAGCTACAGGAGCATCATGCAATTGAGATTTTACTCAAAAGCATCCATGGGCCAATAGCTTTCATTCTCAAGGGACTCACCATCAAATCCTTCGAGAAGCTACTCAGTAAAGCCAGTAGTCTTCAAGAAGAAATCAAACACATGGATTCACATGAAAAGTCCAAGGAAACCAAAGTATTTGAAAAGAAATCAGGAACATTATCGACTGTTGATAAATAAAAACAACTGATGAAGATATATGCAGAAAATACTCGTCAATCTTCATCACAGCAGGCTCAAAAATAGAATAGCCAGTCAAACCAGCTACCGCCTCAAGAAGGGTCACCTCGAACAGGGAATAAGAGAATATCTTTGGCAGAATGACAGAAAATGGTGTACTCTTTCAAAGACAAAGTCGTATCCAAGATGTTCAGAAGTCTGATGAAAAAGCATGAGTTCAGACTACTAGAGCCAAAGAAACCCAAAGAAGCCGATAAGAAAGCTCAACCAAATTATTATCCATACCACTGATTGCTGGGACAAACTATAGAAGAATGTTTCATCTCTAAATATTGGCTCAAAAAGAACCTTGAAAAGGGAATATAACAATCCCAAAGGAATGTTTGAAAGAACCTGAAAAAGGTTCTATAAATATTATTTCGACCGAGCCAATCTCTCTGATTGATCCATATACTGGAGAAGATGGATAGAGTATGACTTGGTACAAGCATAAGAAGGTCCTAGATCAAATCTAGGATTCATCGAAGTAATCTTCCACATACACTGAAAAGGATGGATGGAATAAAGTTTGGAGCACATCGTCCAAGAAAATATTAAACCAAATCCAGAATGCATCAAAATAAACTTCCGTACAGATTCTTCAGCCTGTCAAGCCTGAGATGAAGATTTTGCCACTAGATCCACCATCATCAAAGACAAAGAAAAAGAAGAGCACTACCACAAAGATTGATAGCACGGGAGGTAGAATAGAGCCTGCCTCTACTAGATTGGGTGTCTCAGATTCGGGGAAGAAAATCCTCGAACCCCTGACTTTGTATGATTATCTTACTACCCCTCCGGAGTCTTATGAATATAAAGATTATGATTTCTAGTAATGGCGTAATCAATTTTGACCAATCTAGCCTCGGTCTCGATTCCCAAAATGATCCTCAAATCGTACTTGAGTCCGATGAACTCGCTAACAAGACCTAAGAAGACATCGATGATACCTCTTACGACAGCACTAAGAGTGAGGAAGCAATTATATGCTAGTAAGACTCTTAATGATGCTTAAATTAACTACACCACCACTGAAAGAGAGTTATTAGCTATTGTGTATGCTTTTGATAAGTTTAGATCATATCTAATGGAAGCTAAATGTATTGTGCATACTGAACATTAAACTATTATATTTTTGATGCAAAAGATGGACGGGAAACCAAGAATAATTAGATGGGTACTTCTGATGCATGTGTTTGATTTTGTGGTAGTCGATAAGAAAGAGATTGATAATCAAATTGTAGATCATCCATCTAAAATAGAACAATAAGAAATACTTAATTTGTTAAAAGAAATTAACAACACTTTCCTGATGAACAACTTTATGCTATAAAACGATGGGAAATACCTTGGTATGCAGATATTGTAAATTATATTATTAGTGGCATTTTACCATATGGGTTAATAAAACAACATGAAAAGAAAATCATTTATGATGGATAGTCTTATTTTTGTGAGTAACCTTACATATATAAACAATGCAAAGACTTTGTAATGAGATGATGTGTGCCTTAAAAAGAAATTCAGGAAATTATTCAGAAATGTCATGATTTAAAATTTGGAGGATATTTTGGAAATGAAAGAACTGTTCATAAAAGTTTGCAATCCATATTTTATTAATATACTCTATTTAGAGATGTTAATATATACATAAAAACATGTGATCGTTGTCAGAGAGTAGGTAATTTTTCAAGAAGAAATGAAATACCTCTAAATTTTAATGTGGAAATTAAAATTTTTGATGCATTGGGATTGGATTTTATGGGACCATTTATACCTTCATTAAAAAATATTTATATATTGATTGAAGTGGATTATGTTTCAAAATTGATTAAATCAAAAACTTTACCTTGATGAGATGCTCTAGTGTTTCAAAATTTTTAATTAGAAATATTTTTATATGATATGGAATGCCGAGAGTATCATTAGTGTTGGAGGATCTCATTTTAAAAATGTAACAAATGCAAAGTTGATAGAAAAATATAATACATAAAATTATAACTACTTATCATCCCAGACTAGTGGTTTAGCAGAAGTATGTAATGTGAAATTAAGAGAACTTTGGAAAAGAGTGTTATTCCTACTAAAATAGATTGGTCTGCTAGATTAGATACGACATTGTTGGTATACAAGATAGCTTATAAAACACTTATAGGAATGTCCCCTTATAGATTAATTTTTTGAAAGACTTGTCACTTATCAGTAGAATTGGAGCATAAAGCTTATTGGGCTTTGAAGGAATTCAATTTTAATTTAAAAGAAACTCGTGAGAAAATATTATTGTAATTGAACGAGCTTGAAGAAATTAGGAATCAATCTTACGATAATGCGAGGATTTATAAACAAAAAAGGGAAGAATGACATGATCAAAAGATACTAAAAAGGGAATTTTACCATAGAGAGGAAGTTTTATTATACAATGCAAGATTGAAATTATTTCCTGGGAAATGAAAGTCTAGGTGGAAGGGGCCATTCAGAGTTATAAAAGTCTATCCCTACGGAGCAGTTACTATTAAAGATCCCAAGACTGGAAGAATATTTAATGTGAATTGGCATAGATTGAAACCATATTTTGATGGTCAAAGATAAGTTTTTAAAGAAATTGTAATGTTAGGTAACCCAAAATAAATACTGGGAATGTTGAACTGGAGACATTAAACTAAGAGCTTTGTGGGAGGCAACCCATATTTATCATTGTTTACTTTTCTTTTGAGTTTTTTTTGAAATATTTTACATATATTTGTATGTATGTCTTTATGTAGTCCGTGTACTTTCAAAAATATTAAGAAACGTCTTTATTTACCTAACTATATAGAAAATTTGATAATTTATTGGATCAAAATTTAAATACTGCAATTTTGGAACTGGCGCATGATGTGTCGAATTCAGGAGAGTTGGCGCAGAATGCTCCAGAATTGACACATGATGCTCCACAGTGACGAGAATGACTCAAAACATTTCATAAAGCAATTTTTTGCGGTTTTTGGTTGTTTCTTCTTCTTATAACTCCTAAAAATAGATTACTAAGTTTATTTTAAGAGGGAAAATGAGGGAAAAGACATTAGATTTCAAATCTAATGGCATCCCACTCTAAAAATACTGTGAGATTTAGAGTTTTCAATCAAAGAAACTTTGTCAGTTTCAATGCGTAGATATCGCATGATCGTGTTCTAGTAAAGAAGAGGCTAATCAATGAAAGGGGGTTAGTGAATGGAGGATTCAATACAGCAAATACTCAAGTTGAAGAGATCTTTGCTTAGAGACGTTGGGACGTCCTTTGTTACACTACTATCACCGTAATCGTCGCTGTGGTGAAAGAGTTTTATACAAATCTACATGGAATCAATGAAAGAATTTTCTACGTGCGAGGCAGGTTTGTGCAATTCAATCCTTGAAGAATAAATGAGATGTTTATGATTGAAAATGTGCCTATCTACCATTACATGAATTTTACCCCTATGAGAGATAATATGAATGAACTATATCGGTACCTTATAGATGAAGATGAGAATTGGCAGGCCAGAGATGATGAGAATCTAAGTCTTTTTTGTCATTATTGTTAAATCATACTTCTAAGGCATGACACTTCTATGTTGCATTGAAATTACTACCTACCATGAAGATCAATAAGGTGACTAAGGAGAGTGATATTTTAAATTAGTGTATTCAAACCAAAAAACCTACTGATATTGAAGCCATTATTGTGAAATCTATTTTGGGTTTTATTGTGAATGGATTTGCAACTGGGTTTGGACATCCATCCACTATTTTCCTACTATGTAGTCAATCGCAAGTACCTTACGATAGTTGGAAAAAAGTGCTTCTTCCTTGGAAACTGATGGTTCCAGAAGTAGTTGTACTGGAATGGGAGATGAAAGTGATATGAATGTACTGATGGATCAAGTATCCCATAATTCATCACCTATTAAGCCTTACTTCAGTTCTAATGCACTTTTGAAGAGAATCAAGATGATAGAAAAAGAGGTGTATAATCTTATACTTGTAATTGGAAATATTTCTGAAATATTAGATCATTTGGATTGAAGACTTAAAATACATTTTGAGCATCCTGGTCATATTGAAGATGGTTTGGTACCTATGTTTAAGAAACAGGCTCAGATATGGGAGGATTCGATTGATGAGTTTCCTTACCAAACTTTCTACAAAATGTATGTGCACTACAAATTTATGAGAGATATCTAGGAGGACGAGAGTGAAGAAGATGTTTTAACTTAGTTTATGCACGTAACATTTTCTTAGAACTATTTGGTTTAGTTGTTTTTTTTGTTGGATCATATTTACTTTTAATGTTGAACTATATCGATGTTTGTGTTTCAAATTTTGATATTTAGATTTTAGTGTTAGGAAGTTTTGGTTTGCTTTAAACGTTGAATTAGATGTTTGTTGGCTTGATAAATGTTAGTTTGTAATTGCAAGAATTTTATTTATAAATGTGAGTTTTGTGTTGTTTGTGAAAGATAGATGTTAGAGTAATGTTTAATCATGTCTGTAAGGGTTCATTTAAGTTAATTAGAGGTAGACGTAAAGTGCTACGGAGTAGACTTCTACAAAAACTAAAATTTGAAAGATTAGGGCGTTGGCGCATGAAGCGTCATTTTAGAGAGAGTTGGCGCATGATGTGCCAAAAACCTGAACATGCCTAATTGCCTAAAAAATGATGAAATTGCAAGGACATGCTCCATTTTTTTTTCATGGGTCGTCTCCTACCTCTAAACCTTGACCTAGGGCTATACATTTAACTTACAAATTTTTTATTTACACAATGTATTTTTCTTACACTATGGAAGATCTAAAATTTGAGATTTGCTTAGGAAACAGCTTGAGGAAAACTCATGGTGAAAATTTTCTTACCAAATAATCTTATTTCGGGAGTTAGATTTTTTATTTAGTAATTTATTTGGAATCTATTTAGATTTTCATACATTTTCAAATGGCTCCCAGACTGAAAAGAGGATGGTAATCCAAGGATTTAGATGCATGAAAATTTGTTAACATTAAGGCCCAACATAGTTATAATACTAAATGGAGACCAGAAGATTGATCCAAGAATTGGTGTTTGCAAACCCAAGTAGTGAGATCAAAATGTTGAGCCTCGCCAAAAATTGGGAAAAATTTTGCTACTTCACTGTAGTAGCAATTGTCCCCATGATTCACGAGTTCTATGCTAACTTGAGGTTCATTGAGGGTGATCAAATACTTATTAGAGGTAAGCAAGTTAAATTTACTGCTGGTCGGATCAATGCATTTTATGGGCTAAGGAATGTATATCATGATGAGTATGATGAATTCATGACGACTTATTCATCACTAGATGAAGTGAATGCCATTTTGACTAATGGAAAAGGAGAATGGAAGATTAAGAATAACAAAATAGTTAACTTCTCCACTTCCATGTTGACTAGTCAGTCAAATGTGTGGCATCACTTCATTTCTACTAAGTTATTACCAATAAATCATCTTTTCAATTTTACAAAGGATAGAGCAATGTTGAACTATTGCATTCAGAACATGAAAACAATAAATGTTGGTGTAGTCATAGTTCATCATGCTCGGAGTATAGCTGGTAGTTCTATTGCAAGTGGTTTGGATATCCTGCCCTGATTTTCACTTTATGTGAGCAATCGGGAGTAGTGTCCCATAGAAATGAAGAAAGATTATAGCCACAAATACTATTGTGAAACATATGATTCATTGAGTTGAATCATTTGTTGAATCTAGAGGTGGTAGAAGGGATAGATCCTCTACATCAGCCGCAGGAGCGTCTACTTCTCGCTCTACTTCACTGGAAAAAATTATTGACCAGCTGATGATTCAAAAAATTGACATAATTAATATTCAGAGTCAGATTAGAGAAATTAAAGCAAGAAATGCTTAAAATGATGAATATCAGCACAGGAGAGTTCAACATGATATAGATTTTGAGAATGCTTTGGTAAGACTTCTTAGGGGTGAGCCCAAGGTGGAATTTCCTTCTTTCCCCAGTTTCACTCCTTATGCTCCTATTCAAGATGAAGATAAGGAAGAAGAAGAAGAAGATAATGATGATGATTAGGAAGGTGATGAAGAGTGATATATTTGTGAGTTTACTTTAGTGTTTTTTTATGTTTGTTTGTCATTTGTGATTGAGATGTGTTGTACTTTCATTTGAGAATGTTGAAGTAAAAACTTTTATTGTGTTGTGGTAGTAATTATGGATTTTTACTTTTCTTTTAGTACTTTGATTTTTTATTTTTCATTTTTTGCATTTATGTTTTAAATTTTCAGCAAATTCTCTTAAATATATTATGTCACATTTAATGCTTTAAAGCCTCTATGTATGTTTTTAAAGTTAGTACCTGCAGTATATCTGAGCCCAGTTTCATAATAAGAAATCCTCTACAGGTCAATTTTTATTTTCATGCATTTACTTTTTTCTTTCACCCACTAATTTTTTTACTAAAATACTTTTAAAAATGACTTAAAATCTTAAGTTTGGGGGGAAGAAAAATTTTTTTTGAAAAGAAGTAAACAAAATTTTATTTTTTTCAATTAACTATATTTTTAAAATTAATTTAACATGAACTATGATATTGAGATTAAACTATAAATGATTATAGTTATGTTTATAAATATTATGGTAAATTTAGCTAAATATTTTTTTTAATAATGAAGGTCAATTTTAAAGTTAAAGATATTTGGTATGATAGGATAAGACTATTTTTTCTATTTAAAGTAAAGGAAATTGTATTTTTGAAGTGTTAAGAATTTTAGAATTTCATGTAAGAAGAAAAGAATGACACTTTATGAAAAATCATAAACTGGTATAAATTTTTTAAGTGAAGGAAGGTAAAGAGTTTCGACTTTAAGAAGAGGATAGTGAAGTTCAAAACTACTAGAGGCTATCTAGATATAGTAGTAATCCTGACTTGAAAAAAAAAAACAAAGAAAAAAAAAAGAAATGATTAAAAAGATCATAAAAGTGAAAAAGAAAAGAAAAAGAACTTGAGGAGATTCTTAATAAAAAAATTGGCTTCACTTGAATCATTTTAAGGAAGGAGCTTTGTTACATTTTCTAAACTTGTATTAGAGTATTAGTAGTATTACTAATAAAGCTTTCATGAAGTTCTATTTCATATGAATGTTTTAAATATCCTTAATATGACAAATTGCAATTCTTTTGGAAATAAATGGAAATTCAAAAACTTTAAAATTGATTACTAAGTACTCTTAGACTTTGAATTTGAATCTAAGTTATTAAAGGTTTTTCTTAAATTTTGCTATTCTATTTATTAAACTAAAGTATAGAAGTTATGAGTTGATCTCTACCCTAAGTCATAGCTTTTATGTAATAAAAGTGTCACTTGAGGACAAGTAACATTGAAGTTTGCGAGATTTTAATACACCAAAATAATGTTATTTTAAGTATATATTTTATGATTATTTTTTTGTGATATTACACTTTAAAGAAGGGCATTTTTGTGTTTTTTGGCAGGAATATCATTTTTAGGCATTTGGAGCAAAATTTTCAAAAAGGACAAAATTTGGAGCCAAAACAGCGAATTTTTGGAATCTGACGCATAATGCGCTAAATTAGCGCATGATGCACCGTTCGATAAAGCCTTGGCACATGATGAGCAAGATATGGTGTCAGATGCGCCAGAGATGACGTTTTGTGGATTAAGGCGGTTTGAGGCAAATTTTGCTCGAATTTTCAAAGGGACCTTTGTTCTAATGACCTTTTGGAGTAATTCAATGCATCTAGACACTTTGGAAGGTTCTTTTATGAAGGAATATATCTCTTGGATCTAATGGAACATCTTTTGAATTCAAAAGAGTTGACTTTTGGAGGGGGTTTTAAATTCCTTTTGAAAGGAGACAACGCCTAATAAAAGAAGACTTTAAGGAGTTGAGTGTGACGTGAAAGGGGGGTGGCGTGAAAGGCAAGAGGAAAAGATAGAGAGAGAAAGTCTAGGGCTTAGATATTTTCTTCTAGGGTTTTAAGAGGAGAGCCATATTGAGAGACTTCTTCTTCATTACACTTCTAAGATAGAATTGAGAGTGTTTGTAAAGAGAGAAAGGCTTGAAGAGAACTTTTATGGATTTGCATGGGAAGGATTATGAGATAAATTATGTCTTTTATTTCTTTTATTTTGTAAACTTGTGTTTATATATTAAATCCATGTTTTATCATATCATTCTCATGAATTTTGAGTAGTCTTCTTTATCCTTCTCCCTACATTGAAATATGGTTTTGTGAAGAAGTAATTTTATTTTCTATAGTCTTAAATGTTAATAATTTGTAATGATTTGAACTCCGATCTTCATTTAGTTTTTGATCTCGCCAATTAATATGTTAAAATGTGTTGAAAAATATATGTTTTGAAAGGGCTATGATTTTATGGGAGAGTATGTCATCTATAAAATTGAGTGCAAATAAATAAGGAAATAAACTTTGTTGGATGTAGAATTTGAGATTCTAAGGTGACAGATTAAAATCACCATTTTGATCCAGCTGATTGGAAACTAATGCGAGATTGTTAGCATTCATGGGAGGGAGTAGTGGGAGCTTTGGAGTGGCAGTCGACATCCTCCCAGCCTAACCACAGAATTAGGCATAAACTCTGGATTAGTTAATGTTCTTTATAGCACTCGGAAGAGGGTAAAGAATAGGATTGCTCCTATGTGGTACAAAACAGTTTATATATATATATATATATATATATATATTTTAAATGATTTTAATTTCTTCACAATCCATATACTCATTGTAATGGGAAAGATGTTTTCTTAAATTTTAACTTTCCATCAACAAAAATTTTATTTAATATTTGTAATTTTACTTTTGAAAGTTTAGTTTGTGGTTTAGTTAACTTTTTCTTTCAATTGCATTTTAAATAACATTTACTTTAGTAGTTAATATTAAAACTTTGCACTTTATTTTTTGTATTTAGAAAATAGTACTTTACATTATAATCTCAAGAACTATTTACAGGCATTTCCANGAACCATTCGTCACAAAAAATTTATTTAGTTTTTCGTAAATTTTACTTTTGAAAGTTTAACAATTAGTTTAATTAACTTTGTCTTTCTACTGCATTTTATTTAACATTCACTCAATTACTTTATATTTGAATTTAGGAGTTCAATTTTGTAATTTAAAATTGTAGTTTACGTTATAATATTAAGAATTTACTTATAGGCATTTCTAACTTCCCTGTGGGATCGATGTCTAGGACTTCATTAGTGCCCCTTATTACTTGAGCGATGTCAGCACAATTTTAGGGGTCTTGTGGAAGTTTTCGGTCGCCAGAATGGAAATCCTGATGCCCGCTTTGGAAGGTTATTTAATATATATATATATATATATATATATATATATATATATATATATATATATATATNACTTCTTTGTTGGGGTCAGTATCTAGGACTCCATTATAGCCTTTTATTACGAGTGATATGTATACTTGCGTTATTTTTAAAGGGGATTTTGCAGTTTACAAGAGTCTTAAAGATAAATTATTTTTATTAAAGTAATTTTATTGGGATTACATTGAATATTTATTATTATATCTATCATGTGTATTTTGTAATATTAAAAAATAATAGCAAATTTAACACACTAAATCTACCTGCCATCATTGGGTCATGTTTTTTGCACTATTGCTGGAGAAAATGAAATTTTTAACTTAAAAATTTTTGTTTGACTGTAGATTTATTTTAGAAGATTCGAATTTTTACTTTTTTATATCAGTATTTGTTTATTTCTGAAATAAGAGGAAGAAAAAATTTAAAATTTGAAAATAAAAAATAAAAAATATTTTAATTTTAAGTGTTCAGTTTCATTTTTTTCTCAACTTTTAATTTTTCATGCGTAGTTCAGGATCTGAATGTTTAGTACCTTACAATTCTAAGTTAGAACAAACCTTTGGAAAAATTCTAAAATAATAAGAACTTCACAATTCTCAAGAAATGGTAAACACATCACAAAAAAACTTTCTTAATCAAACTGTTGAAAATGAACATCAAAATATACAAATACTTTTAAGGGTCTATGCAAACCCTACAACAAGTGAAATTCACTTAAGCATACAAACTCCTGCTATAGCAGCTAACTCATTTTAACTTAAATTTGTTTTTATCTAAATGGTACAAAATAATTAGTTTGGAGGAGCACCATCTGAGAATCCAAGCTAACACCTTGCAAGTTTTCTAGAACTTTGTGCTATATTTAAACTTTATGGATTTCAAACAAAGTTGTCAGACTTAGAATTTTTCATTTTTCCTTAAGGGATAAAGCTAAGAGCTGGTTAAACTCATTAGCACCTGGATCTACTAGAACTTAGGGAGATTTAGCACAAAAATTTTAGCTAGGTATTTTCCACCATCAAAATGTTCTCATCTTAGAAATTTTATTAACTCATTTACTTAGTATGAAAGCGAGTCAATATATGAAGCTCGAGAAGGATTTGAAGAACTCATCTAGTGGTATCTGCATCATGTCTTTCCATGCTGTTTAATTATTCAAACATTTTCTGATGGGTTATAGGATCGCTTTGATCTATTATTGATGTTATTGCTAGAGGTTCATTAATGTCAAAGCCATTTGATGAATCTTATGAATTAATTAAAGAAATGGCTACAAAAAATTTTCATGGACTCTCTGAAAGGGTAAATCCTAATAACGTAGTCAGTGTTCTTGATAATAATGTAATTTTTATATTAGCATCTCAAGTTGGTAGAGTATCTAGGAAGATTGATCAATTTGGAATGAACTTTTCTCAAAGACATCATCTGACAAAAGAGAATTCATTAGGACAGATGATTGATCCTCAACCATCATTAGAATCTTCAAATGTAATTAATAATAGACCCAATATCCCATATTTTATCTATTATTACTCATGTTGGAAAAAATACCCTAACTTTCAATTGAATAATAATTTTCGTGGCAAAAATCAGCATTGTGAGAACAATAAAGAAAACTCATTCAGAAACAAGAACAACCAGGGTAACATTAACTATAGACCTTCTCACCCTCCTTAATTTACAAATAACCAAACAATTAAGGAAACAAAGTTCTCTATAGAAGAAGTGGTGTTACAAATGGGGAATCATGTACAAAGTCAGAATGCTGCAGTAAAAAAAATTTAAAATCAACTGGGATAAATTGATAATGCACTTAGTATAGGCCTTAGGGATCACTTCCTTGTAACATTTAAATCACTCCTAAAGATAAGAACATAGAGCAAGAGCAAGTTATAGTTGTCCAACTCAAGAGTTGAAGAGAATTAAATGTTGGAATTTGAAAAGAGAATGAAGTTGAGGGGGAGAATAAAGAAAATGATAAACAAATGAAACTAATCTTAAGATTGTATAAAAAACTCTCTCCAACTAAGATCAACGTAGAAAGTCCATCACCTCCATTTCCTCAAAGACTTCGATAGCGAAAACTAGATCAACAATTTTCAAAGTTTTTATAGATATTTAAAAATTTTACCATTAACATTTCTTTTTCTAAAGCTTTGGAATAGATGCCAAGTTATGATAAATTTATGAAAGAAATTTTAAATAAAAAGAGGAAGTGTGATGATTATGAAACTTTTGCACTAAGTGAAGAATGTAGTGCAATAATTCAAAAAAAGCTTCCTAAAAAGCTGAAGCATTACTATACATTGTGCAATTTGAGATAGATTTTGTGGAAAAACTTTATGTGATTTAGAAGCTAGCATTAACCACATGTCATTATCTATATTCAGAAGGTTAGGCTTAGGAGAGATTTCTCCCACTACTTTAACAATGTAGTTAGTTGATTGATTTATCACACATCTTAAGGGGGTTATAGAAGATGTACTTGTAAAAGTTGATAGATTTATCTTTCCTGTAGATTTCATTGTTTTAGAAATGTAGAAAGATAAGGAAATAACTATCATTTTGGGGAGACCTTTCCTTGCCACCAGATAAGGAATGATAGATCTGCAAAAAGGAGAGTTGATAATGAAAGTTAATGACTAGAAAGTTACTTTTAATGTGCTAAAATTTATACAGTATCCATTTAAAGGAAAACATGATAAATGTTACATAATGGATATTATTGATTATTTAATTAATAGCCATTTTTTAGAAAGATATGATGTCAAAATAAATCAAAATAAATCAGCAAGAAATAGAGGTTGAAAATCAAAGTGATTTGCAAGATAAATTAAATGAGATAAATATTGAGGATTCAAATTATATTTATGAAATTTTTGAGACTTTAGATGCTACTAAAAATATAAACTTCTAATTCTTTCAATTGAAAAACCTCCTGTACTTAAGATGAATGTGCTTGATACACCAAAATAATATGTTGTTTTAAGTATACATTTTATGCTTATTTTTATTGATATTGCACTTTAAAGAAGATTATTTTCATGTTTTTATTGTAGGTATATAAATTTTAGCCATTTGGAGGAAAAGTAGTGAAAAGGATGAAATTTTGAGCTAAAACAACGAATTTTGGGAATTCTTGCGCCTGATGCGCTAGATTGGCGCCCGAAGCATCATTTTACAGAGAGTTGACGCCTAATGCACCAGATTGGTACCAGAAGAGTCATTTAACAGATAGCTGGCGCTAGAAGTGCCAGATTTGGCACTTGAATCCCCAAAACCCAGAACAGTGTGATCTTAAGCAAGTTGGCATCTGATGCGCCAGAAGCAGCGCCAGATGCGCCAGAGATGACTTTTTGTAGATTAAAGTTGTTCAGGATGATATTTGCATGAATTTTGAAAGGGACACTTGTTATAAACACCCCTTAGAGTGATTCAATACATCTAGACACTTTGGAGGGTTCTTTTAGGAAGGGATTTATTTCTTGGATCAGTGGACATTTCTTTTAAATTCAAAAGGGTTAACTTTTGGATAAAATTTAAAAGGAAATTTTGAATTCTTTTTGAAGGGAGGGAACCTTTAATAAAAGTGAGGTTTTAGAGAGTATATGAGTGTGTCGTGTAAGGGGGGTGGCAAGAGAGGTTGAAAGAGAGAGAGAAAGTTAAGGGATTACAGATTTGCTTCTAGGATTATAAGAGGAGAGGGAATGTGAGAGATTTTTTCTTCATTATACTTCTAAGAGAGAATTGAGAGTGCTTGTAAGGAGAAAAATGCTTGAAGAGAACTTTTAGGGATTTTCTTGGGAAGGATTGTGAGATGAGTTGTGTCTTTTATTTTTATTTTTTTTGGAAACTTGTTTTTATATATGAAATTCATTTTTTGTCATATCCTTCTCATTAATTATGAGTAAACCTCTTTATCCTTCTCTCTTTTTTGAGATATGATTTTGTGCAGAATTGATTTTATTTATACAATTTTAAATGTCAAAAAATTGTGATGATTTAAACTTCGATCATCATTTACTTTTTGATTTGGCCAATTAAAATGTTAAAATGTGTCGAGAAACATATGTTATGAAAGGGCTATGATTTCTACAACATGGTGAAAATCACTTTTGATTTCATACTATGTGTATTTTGTAATATTGAAAAATATTTGCAAAATTAACACACTAAATCTACCCGCATCAAGTTTTTGGCGTCGTTGCTGGGGAAGAAATGGAAAGTAGTAGTGAGTTATTTTATTATTTAAATTATGCTTATTTTAAATGAAAAGCTAAAAAAAAGATTGTTTGTAGTTTTGTTGAATATTTTCATATTTTAGTGTGTTAGCATATTTTAATTATTTATTGTGTTTGTTTATGCATAGTGCAAGATCTAAATATTTAGTGCCTTACGATTCTGAGTTAGAAAGAACTATTAGAAAAATTTGAAAACAACAAAAAGAAATAGATCATATTAGTAAAATAGCTTGCAATTTGAGTATGGATGGAAATTAAAATGAACATCATCAAAGACCTTTAAGAGATTATGTTAATCCTATAGTAGATGAAAATCAATTGAGCATCCAAAACCCTGTTGTAGCAGCCAATTCATTTGAACTTAAACCTGCTATTATCCAAATGGTACAAAATAATCAGTTTGGAGGAACACCAACTGAAGATCCTTATTTATACCTTGCTAGTTTTCTAGAATTGTTTGCTACTTTTAAATATGATGGAGTGTCGAATGATGTTATTAGACTTAGACTTTTTCCATTTTGTTAAGTGGTAAAGCTAATATGTGATTTAGCTTGTTAGCACCTAGATCTATTAGTACTTGGGGAGACTTATCATAAAATTTTTTAACTAAATATTTACCACCTTCAAAATCTACTAAGCTTAAAAATGATGAAATCTTTTTGTCAGTTTGAAAGGAAATTAGTTTATGAAGCCTTGGAAAGATTTAAAGAACTCCTTAAGATGTGTCCACATCATGCATTGCCAGTTTGGTTAATAATTAAAAAATTTTATATTAGATTGGTTGGATCTCTTAGATCGATAATTGACACTGTTGCTGGTGGATCATTGATGTCAAAACCATTCGATGAAGTATGTTCTTTAATTGAAGATTTGACAACTAATAATTTTCAATGGCCCTCTGAAAGGGTAAATCCGGAAAGAGTAGCTAGTATTCATGATTCTGATGCAATATCTATGTTAGCTATCCAAATAGTTGCTACATCAAAGAAGATAAATCAATATGGAATGACTTATGCTCAGACATCACCTATGCTTGATGAAAACTCATTGGGACAATTGATAGAATCTCAATCTTCTTATGACACTTTAAATGCAATTAATAATCATTCTAACAATTCTTATGCCAATTACTATAATCCTAGTTGGAATAATCATCCAAATTTTAGTTGGAGTAACAATAACTCTAATGCTACGAATCTGCAATGGGGAAACCTGATCCTACTTTTTTGTTGCGATAGATTATGTAAAATTTAATTAAATATAATCAATTAATATTTAAATTCTATGAAAGTATACGTATCATTATAAATTAATAATGGACTTTCTATTGAAGGCCCAAATATCGATCCTATGGGTAAGGTTTAAATTGTAAATGACAATTTTGCTAGGATATTCATAGAAAGTAAATTGAAATCACTCTCACTAATTTCAATTGTTGAGATGTAATCAAAATTAAATTTCTAAACTATTACCAAATAAAATATGCTAAATTTAAAATAGTAAATACTAATCTATTAACTATGTTTATGTAACCGAGATTCTTATGTGAAAAAACATCCTTCCCACTACAATGAGACTATGGTAAAATGAGATAAGATAAATGTTCAAAATATGTCTTTTGCAAATAGGAGCAATTTTAATTATCTACCCTCTTACAATGCATAGAAAATCATTGGCTAATTTCAGTGTTTAGTCCTTAAATCAGTGGCTAGGCTAGGAGGATACCGGCTCCCACTCCAGAGCTCCTACTTTCCTTCACCTGAAGGCTAGCTCTCACTTCAGTTTTTAAACACTAAGACTGAATTGAAGATTTTAGTTTGTCACCCTAAAGGTTCTCCAATTCTACACCCAGCAAAGAATATTTCCTTATTTATTTGCACTTAATTCCATAAACGATGTTCATGGAATCAAATGTGATCCTTACTCTATTTTAGAATTCATACTCCATTTCCCGGATAATATGTTTCACAACACATTTTAACAATTCAATTGGCCAGATCAAAAAGTAAATTAAGTTTGGAGTTGAAAAGTCATCACAATTTATTTTACAATTTAATATTGACACATTCATATTATCTCTTCATTTCACCATATCTCAGAGTATGTAGAAAGATAGAGGGAATTACTCAGACTTCATGAGAAAAAAATAAAAAAACACAAATTTCTTATATAAAAGAAAGTTCATACAACACTGATAAACAAATAATACTTATCTGAAAACTCTTTCTCAAAGCAAATCTTTTGTAGTCTTTCCTTACAAATGCAGGAAGAAGTTATCTCTCACTTTCCTCCTTCTCTAACACTCTTACAAAAAGTTACACACTAAATCTCGTCACAAAATCTCTAAACTATGAAAACAAAATCACTAATTGACTTTAATATGAAAGTGGAATGGAATGATGTGATGTAAAAAGTGAAAGTAGAGGAGTGAAGAATATAGAGGAGAGCTTTTTATGATGAAATTCGGCCCCAAATAGAGCCCAAAGTCGGTTCTCGAAGAGCTACCCCTAAAGAACTCTTCAAAAAATTGTCCAAATACATTGATCCTTCTAGAAAAGCGGTCTGCACCGCCTTTGGCGCTAGTCTAGTGCCATCGGTCCTAAGTAAAAAAATCTCCTCGTTAATTTGTTCTGCGCCGTCGGCGCTGCCCTTGTTACTACCAGCGCTGAGCATTTCTTCAAAAACGTCATTTTGACTCCAAATTTAATCTTTTTTGCTTTCTTTTTGCTTTAAGCTCTAAAAATCAACAACCTACAAGAAAATATCAAAATACCTTTAGATAAAGTACAATATCATAAAAAATAGGTATAAAATATGGGTCTAAAAATGCATATATTTTTGGTGTATCAAAATCCATTAAACTTACATGTTACTTGTCCTCAAGTAACTCCTTTACTACATAAAAAAATATCAATTATGATAAAGACCTTAACTTTTAGACTTCCATATTTTAGTTTTCCAAATATAATAGTATAACTTAAGAAAAAATCAAAACAACTCCAGTTAATACTAAAGGTTTTGGATCATCTATTTCTTTCAATAAAAATTGCAATTTTTTATATTAAAGTCACTTAGCAAAGTCATATGAAAAAAACTTAAATAATAATTAAGTTAACATTCAAATAAAAAGTTCAGAAAATCTGTTCAAGTATTTTTCCTTAAGTTGATTCAAGTGAAGTAATTTTTAATTAGGCATCTCCTCAGGCTTCTCCCCATATATATATATTTTTCTTTTCCTTTTCTTTCAGGATTGTTTTTAATCCACTTTTACTTTTCTTTCTTTCTTTTCTTCTCTTTTTTTTATATGTCAGGATTGCTATATCTGGATAGCTCTTAATGATTTTGAGCTTCACTATCTTCTTCTTAAAGTTAAAAAATTTTTACATTTTTTCACTTAACAAATTTATATTAACTTTAATATTTCATAAAGTTTAATTATTTTCTTTTTACATGAATCTCTTAAGATTTTTAATACATTAAAAATACAAATTTCCTTTACTAAAAATAGAAAAACATAGTCTTATTCTCTTTTACCAAATATCTTAGCCCATAGAATTAACCTTTATTATTGAAAATGTTTACTTAAATTTACTATATATTTAGAAACATAAATATAGTTATCCAAAGTTAACCTCTAATACCAAAGGTCATATTAAATTTAAAATTTTTAAAATATAATTTAGTGAGGAAAAATAAAATTATGTTCTTTCTCTCTTTCTAAAAATGATTTTGCTTTGTCTCCCCCCCAAACATAAATTTTTAAAACATTTTTACATGAAGAGCTTTAAAAATGAAGGGTAAAAGAAAGCACTAATTACATAAAAAAAATTTATAGCTGTTGGAGATTTTGATTTTTGAACATAAATTTTGAAAATACTGCAGGTGCTAAATTGAACACTACAAGGCTAAAAACATTAAATTGCATGTAATACATATAAAATTTGCTGAGAAAGAGGTAATCACAAAATAGAACAAAGTACTGAAAATAACAACAAAACTAAACTAAATTCTAAAAATGAAAACAGTTTTTCACATTATAGTATCACATAACATAAAAAATAAAGTCCAAACAACATCACAACACAAACGATACAATCACACAATACAAACACAAACAAACAAAATAGATCTCCAGTTATCGTCTTCCTCATCATCAACATCTAACTTCTGTTGCTGATATAGAGTATAAGTAGGGTGAATAGGGAACTGAACTGTATGGTCACCCCTCAAGCATCTCACTAAAGCATCATCATAAGCAGTATCATACTGAAATTTCTGGCAAATCAGATCATCAGTGTGAGAATTTCTGGCTTCCATATTATGCATCCTAAAATCCATCCTCAAAATATCTCCATGTTGTATCATCATCTGATCCAAAAGTTCTCTGTGCTGGGGTCACTAGAAGTAGGACCATGAGAGGTTGAAGGAATATCCCTAGAAGTAGCAGGAATATCTCTAGCCTTACCGCCAAATCTCCAGTCAACATTAGATTCATATGTCTTGATGTTAGCAGGCTCAATTGGTCTCTGAGGCTCATTCCTCTCCTCATCAGGTCTAAAATCAACTCTTTCCAGCTCACAAAGTGTGTAAATAAGAGCAGGGTGTGCCAATCCACCATAAGTCTCTCTTAGAGCAATAGATTGAGTGTTCATATAAAAAGTGTAGCCCACATTTATGTCCATAACTTGCTGAATACAGTAGTTCAGGATGGCTCTATCTTTGGTCACCTCACTATGATGCTTCGTCAGAATCTTTCTTCCAAAAATAAAATAATTTCAAGTTTAGATATTACATTTAAACTAGTAGTGAGAAAGTTAACTTTAACTCAATTTTTTATTTTCCATGCCCCTTTCTCACTAGTCAGAAAAGAAATAACTTCATCTAAAGCCTGATCTGTAACAAAAAAAGAATGATACTGGCATCTATACACATATTCTATAGAATAAAACTCATTTATTTTCTTTAGCGTAAATTATACCCTTTTTCCACAAACAAATACATAATCATCAGAAGCTTTAGGAAGGTTGGCATAAAATTCCATTACAATCCCAGTTATCGCATCGTCAGTAAAATAGCAGAAGTTTTCCCATTGCCGAGCATTAATCAAATGTTCAACTTCTCCTCATGGATTTTTAAAACCTCGGTCCTGAATTACTTTCTTATTTTTACAAATGCTATGAAATCGAGCACTAACTCTAAAGCTAACAAATCTCTGCTTGTCATATTCTACTTTCTTTTTGCTCGATCTAGGTGCCGTAGGAAATCAAGAAAATTTTGAAAAATTTGAATAATTTCTAAAATTGCAAAAATCAAAATGTAAAACATTTTAAACTTCAAATCACTATATAAGAGTTCATCACCAAAGGATTTTCTAAAACAATTCGAAAAAAAATTTTATATTTTCGGATCCATGGAATGTGAGATAAATCTTTGGTGAAAATAAAAAAAAATTGGTTTAAAGCATAGCTGTTACCTATATAAGATGAAATCCAAAGTCTTTTAGCCTCTAAATCGCCTCAAATCTGACCACAATCAAGTCTTAGCTGCCCAAACAGATGGTTGAAGATGACTTAAGCTAAAAAATGGTGGTCATAGTAAAAATTACAAATTTTTAGGGGTTAAAATCTACTGTTGGGTCGAGGGCGCCGTCGCCGCCGATTCCAGCGCTGTCGGCGCTGAAGGTCCAAAAATTTCATATTTTGATATTTTAAATTTTCAATTTCCGATCGACTAACTCCAAAATTTTTAATATTTTAAACACAAATTTTATTTAACAATAATTCACAAAACAAAACATTTCGCCAGCACAAATTTTTACAAATAATAGTAAACTAACTTTTATATATGAAAGTACACTTTTTACAAACACAATTTTTTAATTACACAATCACACATAATAAACAAATCAAGCCACAACACTAAATGCTGTCACAAAACTATATACACAATCAAAGTTTAGAATTCTAAAGCAAAAAAAAAAACAAACTTAACCAAATTAAATCTACATAATTACACTAAATATATTTAATGTTATAAAATAGACTGAGAATTTAAATTCTTCAATTGTTACGCCTCTTCTTCAATGCTTTCTCCTCCTCTGATATCTCCCATAGATTGGTAATGAACATATAAGTTGTAGAAGGATCGGTTTGGGAATTGACCTATTAAATTTTCTTCGATCCACCCTTTTTCTTTAAACATCCAAAGTAATCTCACAATGACTTTATATATGCATAAAAATACAAAAATTTGATACTGCTGCTAAAAGATTTAAATCCCCAGCAATGGTGCCAAAAAACTTGACAACGGTTATAGATTTGATAAAGATGTGTATAAAATATTCAATAATTGCAAAGTCACACTTATCCAAAAACTTGACAAAGATTATAGATTTGATAAAAATGTGTATAAAATATTCAATAATTGCAAAGTCACACTTATCAATGCAAGTATACGTATCACTCAAGTAATACAGGGCTCCAATAGAGTCCTGGATATCGATCCTACAAGGAGTAATATTAGAGGCTATGAACTTAAGATTTAGAAAATCAATACTTAATCACAACAGATCCTACATGGAGTAATACAAGTATACGTATCACTCAAGTAATACAGGGCTCTAATGGAGTCTTGGATATCGATCCCACATAAGTATACGTATCGCTCAAATAATACAGGTCTCTAATGGAGTCATGGATATCAATCCCATAGGCAGTAATATTAGAGGCTACGAACTAAGATTTAAAAAATTAATACTTAATCACAATAATATAATTCAAATTGCATATTTGTCACTAATAGACAATTGAAATAAAAATGTAATTTTAATAAACTCTCAATCAATTAATTCTACTAATAAAATTTTTAATGTGAAGTTCAATATATAAGAAAACATCCTTCTCCTTGTCAAGAAATATAAGTGAATGGATAAATTGAATCAGTTCTAATTGTATTGTATCAAATAGGAGTATACCTATTGTTTACCATTTGGACTAGGCATAGAGAACATGGACTAATCCTATGCTTGGTTACTGAATCTGCGGCTAAGCTGGGAGGATTTCGGTTCTCACTTTGGAGCTCCCACGTTCCCCTCACCTGAGGGCTAACATCTACACTTCAGCACCCAAATGATAGGACCGAATTGAGGATTTTAGCCTGTCACTCTAAAATCTCCAATTCTACGCCCGATAATTTTTATTTCCATATCTTTTTGCACCCAACTTTCAAGGACTTTGACTTTCCTAAATCTTGGACGTAATCTTCACTTTAATTGTAAAACTCAACATATTTTAACAAATCAATTGATCGGATTGAAAGTAAATTAAGATTGAAGTGAAAAGATCATCACAACTTCTTTAACATTCTCATGGCACAACCAATTCAAATCACCTTTTCATAAAATTTAAGAGAAGGAGAAAGATAGAGAAAACTACTCAGAACTCATGGAGAAGATACGACCAAACTTGGAATTTATATATAAAAGCAAAGTCATACAAACTTTAATAAGTAAATACAACTTATCTCTAATTCCTCCCCAAGCAAACTCCTTGAAGTTCCTTTGAATCTCTTCATTTCTTTACATCACATAGAATTCTCCTTCGAAGCGGCAATAAGGAAGAAATCTCTCACTTTCCTTCCACTCTTACAATCTCTCGAAGAGTTCCTCACAATACTAACCACTCTCTACACTCTAATGGGCACCACAAACAACAAAGACTCAGCGGACACCCTAGTTTTTGGCCTCCAAATTATTTCTTTTAAAGTTGTAGAAGAGTTTTCAAGTGTTGCCCAAGCGTCCCTTAAAAAATACCTACAACAAAACATCAGTGTAAAATTGGTATGAAAATCTTTTTGCATCTTTTTGCTCCAATGACCATAATTCAACATACCTGCAATAAAACATCAAAAATACCTTTCTTTAAAGTGTAATGTCTTCAAAATCAGTGTAAAATAGGTATGAAAATCTTAATATATTTTTCTTTGGTCAAAATCCCCCAAACTTAACTATTACTTGCCCACAAGTAATTTTAGTACTACATAAAAGTTATGATCTACTGTGATAAAGTTTTAATTCAGAAATACTATAAGTTTGATTTAAGTAAATACTATAGTGAGATTTTTAAAAAAATTCAAGTAATTAAATTAACTCTGTAGGTACAAGACTGTCTAGTATCAAGTTTAAGAGTTCTAGTTTTCTATTCATTTTAAGAATGACTATATGTTGTAATATCATGTTACCTAAAATATTCAATTGATAGGAATTTTATGAGAAGATTACTAGTAAAAGATGTTACTCCATAAATATAAGTTCAGGAATGTATTTAGGTTTTCCATTTAGGTAGGTCAAAGTGAAGCCAATTTTTGATTAGGCAACTCCTCAAGCTTCTCCTCACTTATATATATATTTTTCATTTAGATTACTTTCAATCGTATATATTTTTCTTTTCTTTTCAGGGATTATTGTCAATCCTTTCTTTTTCTTTTTCAAGTGTATATTACTATATCTGGATAGCCTTTGATAATTTTGAACTTCACTTTTCTTTCCCTAAATTTGAAACTCAAAGAATTCCCTTACCTTATAAGTATTTCATAGCTTTTACATCATTGAGCCCCAATCTTTTCCTCTCAAATGAATTTCTAAGATTCTTAATATTTCAAAATATAGTTTTCTTTACTTTAAATAGTTAACTATAATCTTACTCTCTTATATTAAATATCTTAACCTACAAAATTAATTTTCCTTACAAAAATATTCCTTTAAATTTACTATAATATTTAAATATCTACAAAATATAGTTATCTGAATTAAATTCACTACAAAAGATCATATTAATAATTTTTGAAAGTATTTGAATTGAGAACATATAATAATTAATCTTTTTCTTCCCTCCCCCAAACTTAAATTTTTCAATATGGAATGACATAGGTGCAAAGAAAAATTTTAAATATAAATCATAACTCTGTACTTTAGGCATTTTCATCTTTCTTAAATTTTTACAGTTCCTACTCAAAATTTTTACTTTAACTCGTCTATAATGTTAGGAGCTTTCTATACATATAAAGCATTAGAGAATTTACTGGGTAATGAAATTTTGAAATAAGTACAAAACTAAACATTATACAAACACAATATTTCACTAACAATACTAAATAAAACCAATTACAAATACATCACAATGCAAAAAAAAAAATCACCTCACGTTATAATTTTACAAAGTACTAATCAAAGTCTATTATAACTACACATGCAAATTTCAACTACAACACTAAACATTTATAACAATAATTAACAATTATCTAACTGTAAACAAAAAATAAAATATAGAATAAAATGAAAGTACATACATCTATCTCTATCACAAAATCACAAAACAAAAGTACATCAATCACTATAATATATCAAATTCCATATTATATCCTCATCTTCCTGGTCAGCAGGTGGATTGGGCTGATATTGAGTATAACGGAGGCATTCAAGAAAAATAACATCAGGCTCACATCTGTAGTGTCGGGCCTGAGCTTTGTAGTAAGCTATCTCAAAGTCAAAATGCCTCTATAGGTACTCACTATCATAATCATGTCTACGTTCTAATCCCCCAATTCATTCATTTATTTTCTCTATACTCTTTCATTGCAAAGTTAACTAATTCATTAAATCTTTAAGGGTAGGGAAACTAGAGGAAGGAAGGTCATAACTAGTAGAGGGGATATCTCTACTAGTAGAAGGTTCTTTACTCCTACTCCCAGATCTCCATTCTTCATGGGATTCATACATTTTTAAATTAGCTTTACTAGGGGTTTTCATAGGGTAAACCCATTCTTCATCATCTCTAACTTCAACTCCATAAAGTTGGCAAAGTGCATAAATGAGGCTAGGATGTCCCAAACCTTCACTTGATTCACTCCTTGCCATGGTCAAAATATTCTTATAAATAATTCTCCCCAAATTTATAGTCCGATTGTTCTGAATATAGAAATTCAGAATAGCTCTATCTTTTGTTACCTCAATTTGTGATAGGTAGGTAACAGAGTCAAGAAAATAAAATAGTGTCATGCTTTAGATGTGGCATTCAACATGGAAGCAGAAAAATTTACCCGTTCTCGCTGCTTTATCTTCCATGTTCCTTTCTCATCCATGAGAAAGTTAATGACATCGTTCAGCGAGACTTCCATTGTACTGAAGGTTTCATAATTGCAGATATAGGAGTCTGGAACTTCTTAAAATGAGTTAATGTGGGTGGCACTAAACTTAACAGAAAACCCTCTTACTCGAACAATTCTGTCTTCAGAATAGAACACATTAACATATAATTCTTTTACAACATTCACAGCAGCCTTATTGGTGGTATAACAGAAATTTTCCCACCTCCATTCGGTAATAACTCCTTTGACTTCTCCTCCCGGACTCTCAAAAACACGATCTTGTATACATTTCTTCCCTTGAAATATTAAAGTAAATCTCGACTGAGCCTTTGCATTGATGAAGCGAGACTCGTCAAACTCAAGTCGCCTCTTTTATTGCAGAGCCATTTCAATCTAATTAAAATTATATATTAAAAAAGTTCTGAAATACACTTCAAATACTCAAATAATGGCTTCAAGAGTGACTCTAAGAGTTCAAAACTAAGTTCCATGAATTTCTTCCAAATATTATCTCCACATTCTCAATTTTTTTTGGATCTCTTCAATGTGGAAGAAATTCAAGGTGAAAATCAAATATTTTTAGTTTGTAGTAAAGCTCTTACTGAGAGATGATAAAATCCAGTGTCTAAATGCTTTGAAATCGCCCCATATCCAAGATCTTCAAGCCCTAGATCAAAATTTTTATTTTTTAAGAGGAAGGGGATGATGAATAGTGACGGTTACCGGTCAAAATCACAGTTAAAAGTTTTGTTTTCGGTATCTCACCATCAACGGGGTCGTCAGCAGCGAGCAATATTGAATTAAATAGCCTAAGTCTCAGGAAAAATCCACTGTCGGCGGCGTCGATGGCGCTGTCGGCGAGATTTTCAAAACTAGTTCAATTCCAGATTTTTGCAATTTAGATCAATTTCAAGTATCTTCGACATTTGTTCAGTCATTCTAAACATAAATTTAAGTGATTAAATAATGTACTAATACAAATAAACATTCACAAAACAAAACATTACAATTATGTATAATTTCCTAGCGTTACAATACACGTTACATGACACATATTAGTTTGGTATTTTCTCAACCTTAATACATCAATTCAGTGTCGCAATCCAAGCCACAACACTCAATACACAAAAAACATACATTTAATGCTCAATCTCAACTATACAAAAATCTAAAAGAAAAATTCAAAAGTAAAGCAAACACATAAGTTCAATTCAAATCACACATATAGACATATAAATAGTAAAGTAAATCTACTACTCCCCCAATTCAGTGCTTGTTTCTCCTCTGGTATTGCTCACTGATTGAACATGAACAAAGAGGTTATAGAAGGGTCGATATGGTAATTCTTCAGTAGAGTCCTCTTCTATCAATCCCATCTTTCTCATCAATCATATCAAACTTACTTTGATATGTCTAGAGTAATAAAAATGCTCTTTCATCCTGCAGTTTAGATGATAAAAAAAATCAGAGATATTGTTAATTGCATTCAAAATATTTTGTACCTCTTTCTCTAGTTTCTTGATTCTGCGTAGGATCATTAATGTCTTGTCTGGAACTAGAGGCTGAATAGAAAGTGAATTCTGAGATGATTAATCTGTAATAATAGTCATACCATTCTCTTCTTCATTGGTTAGGAACTTCTAGGATGGGTCCAAAGGCTTCCAAGGTAGAAGTACATTTTCCCTATTCTCATAAGATACTTGAAATTTACTTTAGATTAATAAGATTGTTGAAGGTTGTCCAAGCCCATAAGTTGATCCATGAACGATCAGGGCGAAAATAAACTTCACAATTATCGATCCAATATCAATCGGCAGTCTCATTTGAATACAATAATTCATAATAGCACTTTCTTTAGTAAATTTACCAATCCTCATTGTTGGTAATAATTTTGTAGAAATGAAGAAGTGCCAGTGTTTAGAAATGGGGTTTAGAAGTGTAGCAGAAAAACTAACATACCCATTTTCTCTCATTTCCCAGTCTTCAGCCTCGTCTGTCAAAAATTGGTAGATCTTATTCATCAGATTTATTTTCGGGTCAAAGTTGGAATAATGACAGATAAGAATATTCTCGATCATATATAACTCATTAATTCATGCAGGAGTAAATGTTATCCATCTACCTCGCACATAGATGACTCCCTGGTTGGTTCCATGCAAATTAGCATAAAACTCCTTCACCACAGGAACGACTACGGCGGCAGTAGTGTAGTACAACACTTCCCATCGTCATCGCACAATCATCTCTTTAATTACTGTCGAAGGATTATTCAATCCTAGATTTACAAATCATCTTTCTTTGACTAACCTCCTCTTTGTCAGCACTTTAGTGAAGATTCGTTGGTCCTCAGAACTAATGAACTTTCTCCGGTTGAACACTCAAAATCTAGGGTTTTCAGTGGAATTGGAAGCCATAAGGATAAATTTGGTGGAGTTTCAATTTGTTTTTGGGTAATATGAATTTAAGAACCGAGTTTGGAAGTTTATAGAGAGTAAATCTTGCCTAAAACTGCCAAAAACTGACATTTCAAACTCCAGAAACCGTCATCTCGCCGTTCTCGCCATCGGCGGCATCGATTGCACCATCGGCAAGCCTTGAGAATTAATTGTCTGGACTCTCAGGAAACTCCACTGTCAGCGGCATCAAGCCCGCCATTGGCGCCCAAGGCAAAAATTTCACAGTTTTGTTCTGGTTTGAATGAGTTCCAATTTTCTCCATGGATCCAATTTTTATGATGATTCAAGGGTAAATACGAGTAGTAGAGTTCAACACTACCACAAACTAACGATAATTTCAAACAAAAACACTATAATTGCAATAAAAATAAAGATAACTATGGGTTACCTCGCATAAAGTGCTTGGTTTAATGTCATCAGCCTAACCTATTCAGATATTATTCAGGTTGACTGATCATTAAAACCTGTTTAAAATTTCGTCTTTTACCCTCAAAATATGGCTTTAATCTGTGTCTATGTACTTTAAATCTATATCTAGTCTTTTGATCTTCAATTTCAACAACTCTGTAAGTATAAACTCGAGTCACAGTAAAGGGTCTTAGCCAACGAGACTTCAATTTCTCAGGGAATAACTTCAGCCTTGTATTGTAAAGCAAAACTTCTTGTCCTGGTTCAAAGTTCTTCTGGTTAATCTTTTGATCATGCCATAACTTTAGTTTCTCCTTATAAATTTTTTTGTTATCATAAGATTAATTTCTTAATTCTTCTAATTCATTCATTTGTAATAATCTCTCTTCACCAGCATCTTTCAAATTATAATTTAATTCTTTAATTATCAGTATGCTTTATGCTCCAATTCTACTGGTAAGAGACAAGTCTTTCCAAAAATTAGTCTGTAAGGAGTCATTCCAATAGGAGTTTTATAAGCGTTTCTGTAAGCTCATAATGCAGTATCAAGTCTAGTAGACCAATCTACTCTACTAGGGTTTACAGTCATCTCCAGTATTTGATTAATCTCTCTATTAGAAACTTCAGCTAACCCACTTGACTGAGGGTGATAGGAAGTGGAGATTCTATGAATAACATTAAACTTTTTTGCCAATCTCTGAATTTATTTATTTCTGAAATGGGATCCTCCGTCAGTGATAATTACTCTCAACATTTCGTATCTAGTTAAAATGTTTTTTATTAAAAAATCTTGAAATACTTTTAGTGTCACAATGAGGTAAAGCTTGTGCTTCAATCCACTTTGAAATGTAGTCTACCGCAACTAATATGTATAAGTTCCCAGATGAAGGAATAAATGGTCCCATGAAATCTTAGAAACATAGTCTACTACAATTAATATATATAAGTTCCCAAATGAAGGAATAAATGGTCCCATAAAATCTAATCTCCAAAAATCAAACATCTCAACTTTTAACATGAAATTTAGAGGTATTTCATTTCTTCTTGATATATTACCTACTCGTTGGCATCGATCACAAGTTTTTATGTATCTGTAAACATCTCTAAAGCCAATAAAATTCAACTTGTAAAATTAGCAAAAGTAAGTAGGATAACTATAGTGTGAGAAGCAAAAGTATAAGAAAGCGTTCACAAGTTTTTATGTATCTATAAACATCTCTAAAGATAGTAGGCCAATAAAATCCAGCTTGCAAAATTTTATAAACAGTTTTATCAATCCCAAAATATTCTCCAATTTCAGAATCATGACATTTGAGTTTTTATGTATCTATAAACATCTCTAAAGATAGTAGGCCAATAAAATCCAGCTTGTAAAAGTTTATAAGTAGTTTTATCAGTTCTAAAATGTCCTCCAAATTTGGAATCATGACGTTTCTGAAAGATTAGTTCAGTTTCTTCATAAGGTACACATCTTCTCATAATAAGATCCTTACATTGTTTATATAAATAAGGCTCATCCTAAAAAAATGCTTTCGCATCATGAAAGAATTTTTTTTGCTGTTGCAATTTCAGCATAGATGGCAAAATATCACTTACAATATAATTAATAATATCATCATACCATGGTATTTTTCACTCATTAATATTATAGAGTTGTTCATCAGGGAAACTGTTTGTAATTTCATTATCTGTGTTAGATAATTCATGATATTCTAATCTCAAAAAATGATCAGCAATTTGATTATTAGTTCCCTTTCTATCAATAACCACAAAATCAAATTCTTGCATCAAAAGTATCCATCTAATTACATTGGTTTGACATCCTTCTTTTGCATTAGATATTTAATAGCAGAGTGATCAGTGGGCACAACAACATCCTTCTTTTGCATCAGATATTTAATAGCAGAGTGATCAGTATGCACAACAAATTTAGCTTATCCTTCTTTTGCATCAGATATTTAATAGCAGAGTGATCAGTATGCACAACACATTTAGCCGCATCAAATATTTAATAACAGAGTGATCATTATGCACAACACATTTAGCTCCAATTAAATAAGATCTAATATCAGATAACTAATAGCAGAGTGATCAGTGTGCACAACACATTTAGTCCCAATTAAATAAGATCTAAATTTATCTAAAGTATAAACAATAACCAATAACTCTTTTTCAGTAGTAGTGTAGTTAATTTGAGCATTGTTAAGAGTTTTACTAGTGTAGTATATAACTTTAAAAATCTTATCGTACCTTTTTCCAAGAATAGCTCCAATAGCATAATCACTAACATCGCACATCAGTTTGAATGGTTTCTCCCAGTTAGGTGAAACTATTATAGAGGATGTGATTAGCTTTTCTTTTAATAACTCAAAGGCATTTAAACAGTCTTCAGTAAACTCAAATTTCTTATCCTTTTCGAAAAGTTGGCATTGAGGTTTGGTAATTTTAGAAAAATCTTAAATATAATGCCTGTAAAAACCAACATGTCCAAGAAAACTTCTAACCCCTCTAACATTAGTAGGAGGCATTAATTTAGATATAACTTCAATTTTTTGAGGGTCTACTTCCATACCATTTTTGAAATTTTATGCCGTAACACAACTCCTCCTGCAATCATAAATTGACATTTCTCCCAATTTGGAACTAAATTAGTTCTTTATCATATCTCCAAAAATTTTTCAAGATGATTTAAGCATGAGTCAAATGATTTTCCAAATACAAAGAAATCATCCATAAACACTTCTATTACATCATGAATTAACTTACTAAATATAGACATCATACATCTCTAGAATGTTGCAGGTGCATTACAAAATCCAAAAGGCAGTCTTTGAAAAGCAAAAGTTCCAAAAGGATTAGTAAATGTTGTCTTTTCTTGATCCTCAGGATTAATAGAAATTTGATGGTAGCCGGTATATCCATCTAAAAAACAAAAATATTTGCGCCCAGCAAGTCTATCCACTATTTAGTCTAAAAATGGTAAAGGAAAGTGATCTTTCCTGGTGGCAGCATTTAATTTTCTATAATCAATGCAAATACGCCACCCATTAACTTGTCTGATAGGTATTAGTTCATTAGTATCTTGTGCTTCAGCAGTCACCCCTCCTTTCTTAGGAACACATTGAATTGGACTTACCCAAGCACTATCCGAAATAGGATATATAATTTCAGTGTCCAACCATTTCAAAATTTCCTTCTTGACTACTTCTTTCATCATTGGGTTTAATCTCCTTTGTGGATCAACTCTCGATTTATATTATTCATCCAGTATAATTTTGTGCATACAGATTGAAGGACTGATTCCTTTAATATCAGCTAAGGTCCAACCAAAAGCTTTCTTATATCTTTTTAATGTATCCAAAGGTCTTTGATCATGCAAATCATTTACCTCTAAAGATATAATAACAGGTAATGTTGAGTTTCCTAGAAACACATACTTCAAGTGGTTATGTAATGTTTTCAACTCAAGTTCAGATGGTTTTATAATTGACGGAACTAGATTTTTATCAGCATTTTCTGTAATATCCAGCATCTCAATCCTAAACATAATATAATTCTTCATTTTCTATTTTATCCAAATTAACTTCATCTTTGTTTTCAAAATCTTTTTTATCTTTAAAATATTCTTTAAAATGCTCGTTCAATAGATGTTCACTAATTTTTGTGCAAAAACATTCATTATCTCTTTCAACAGTAGGGTTTTTCATAGATTTCGCAATGTTAAAAGTCACTTCTTGATTATTAACTCTCATAGTTAATTCTCTTTTTTGAACATCTATCATAGCTCTTCCAGTAGCTAAAAATGGTCTCCCTAAAATTATAAGTATTTCTTTATCGTCCTCCATATGTAAAACAATAAAATCCACAAGAAAAATAAATTTATCAACTTTTACTAACACATCTTCTATAACTCCCTTAGGATAAGTAACTTATAAATTTGTCCACTTTTACTAACACATCTTCTATAACTCCCTTAGGATATGTAACTGAACGATTTGCTAACTGAAGAGTTACAGAAGTAGGTGAGACTTCTCCTAATCCTAATCATTTGAAAATTGATACGCTAACTGAAGAGTTATAGAAGTAGGTGAGACTTCTCCTAATCCTAATTTTTTGAAAATTGATTCTAACTGAAGAGTTAAAGAAGTAGGTGAGACTTCTCCTAATCCTAATCTTTTGAAAATTGATCTAACTAAAGAGTTACAGAAGTAGGTGAGACTTCTCCTAATCCTAATGTTTTGAAAATTGATAGAGACATAAGATTTATTTACTAACACATCTTCTATAACTCCCTTAGGATATGTAACTGAACGATCTGCTAACTGTAGTCTTACTAACACATCTTCTATAACTCCCTTAGGATATGTAACTGAACGATCCGCTAACTGAAGAATTACAGAAGTAGGTGAGACTTCTCCTAATCCTAATCTTTTGAAAATTGATAGAGGCATAAGAATAACAAAAGTACGTGAGACTTCTTCTAATCCTAATCTTTTGAAAATTGATAGAGGCATAAGATTAATGCTGACTCAGTAGGTGAGACTTCTCCTAATCCTAATCTTTTGAAAATTGATAGAGGCATAAGATTAATGCCGACCTAATCCTAATCTTTTAAAAATTGATAGGGGCATAAGATTAATGCTGACTCCCAAATCACATAAAGCTCTTCCATAAAATCTTTCACCGATAGCACACGGTATAGTGAAACTACCTGGATCTTTTAATTTTTCAGGATGTTTTTTTTTGAATAGTTGCACTACACTCTTCGCTAAGTGCAACAGTCTCAATGAGACTTCCTTTTATTGTTCAAAATATCTTTCATAAACTTCATATAATTGGGCATTTGCTCTAAAGCTTCTACGAAAGGAATATTTACCGTTTATTTCTTAAGAATTTCTATAAACTTGGAAAATTGTTTATCCTTTTTGTGTTGCTTTGACCTTTGAGGAAACGGTGGTGGAGGTTTCTCCACAGTAATTTTCATTACTTTAAGTGGATATTCCAAATTTGGGTATTCATGATCCTTTTTCTTTGTATCCACTTTCTCTTTTTCAGTTTCCGTTTCTTTCTGCACTCTTATTTCCAATTTATTTCCACTTCATAATTGTATTGCTTTTATCTGTTCTTTTCCTTGATCTTTAGGATTTGGTTCCACAGTACTAGCTATCGCTTTGATTTGTTCTTTTCCTTGATCTTTAGGATTTGGTTCCACAGTACTAGGAAAAGTTCCCAGTGTTCGGTTACTAAGCGTAGTAGCGATGTGCCCTAATTGATTTTAAATATTCTTAATAGCAGTTCCTTGATTTTGTAATTGATTTCCTTGATTACTAAGTGCAGTAGCGATATACCCCAATTGGTTTTCAATATTCTTGATAGCAGTTTGTTGATTTTGTAACTGGTTTCCTTGAATTTGTAATTAATTTCCTTGATTCTGTAATTGTTGACCCATGTTTAGTATCAGCTCTTCCATAGACAACTTATATTCCTTAAATTGAGTGTTACTGTTAAATTCTGGTGGATAAGAAGGTCTATAATTAATATTTCCTTGGATGAATTTCCCCATGAGTTTATTGGGTTGTTTGCCCATTGTTGATTTGTAGAAGAATTATTATTCCAATTAAAGTTGGGATGATTCTTCCAACCTGGGTTATAATAGTTTGAATAAGGATTGTTGGGTCTATTGTTAATAATATTTAAAGTCTCATTAGAAGGTTGAACATCCATAAACTTCCCAGATGAATTCTCTTCCATCATAGTAGGTGTTGGAGAATAATTCATTCCATAATGATCTGAATTCTTTGATATTGTAGAAATATGTGAAGCTAACATAGATATTGCATCAGAATCGTGGATACTAGCTACTCTTTTAGGATTTACACTTTCAGAGGGCCATTGAAAATTGTTGGTAGCCATCTCTTCTATTAACGAATAAGCCTCATCAAAAGGTTTTGAAATTAACGAACCACCAGCCGCAACATCTATAATCAATCTAAGAGATCCCACTAATCCATTGTAAAATGTTTGAATTATCAACCAATCTGGTAACAAATGATGTGGGCACTTCTTAAGAAGATCTTTAAATTTCTCCCAAGCTTCATATATTGACTCTCCTTCAATTTGACAAAATGATGTTATGTCATTTCTAAGTTTAGCAGTTTTGGATGGAGGGAAATATTTGGAAATTTTTTTGTGAAAGTTCTCCCCAATTCTAATAGATCCAGTTGCTAACAAATTTAACCACATCTTAGCCTTATCCTTAAGTGAAAAAGGAAAAGGTCTAATTCTAACAGCATCGTTTGAAACTCTGGCATATTTAAAGGTAGCACAAAGTTCTAAATAACTAAATAGGTTTAAATTAGGATCTTCATTTGGTGTACCTCTAAATTGATTGTTTTGTACCATTTGGATAATAGCAGGTTTAAGTTCAAATGAATTAGTAGCTACATCAGGATTTTGGATAGATAAGTGAATTTCATCTGCTGTAGGCACAAATGAATTAGCAGCTACATCAGGATTTTGGATAGATAAGTGAATTTCATCTGCTGTAGGATAAATGAATTAGCAGCTACATCAGGATTTTGGATAGATAAGTGAATTTCATCTGCTGTAGAATCCATAGTCTCGTAGAGTTATAAGTTGATGTTCATTTTCTATTCCTTGATTGTTCACATTATTTTCCATTGTGTGAGGATTTCTAGGTTCTTTTCTTAGTTTTCTAATTCTCATAACAGTGCATTCTAATTCAGAATCGTAGGGTATAAGATTTTCAGGTCCAAATTTATGCATACAATTGAAATCAAAACACAAAAAAATAGTTAACTAAATATGAAAACTAGTTGTCATTATGGTAAAAGTTTTTTAATAGTCTGTTGACCTCATTTTTTGTTGAGGTTTAGTTTTTTCCCTTTTAATAGCCTAAGGTCTAGCCATAGAATTTTTTCTTTTAACTATTCTTAGAAAACTAGACATGGAACTCTCACCGTTAGAAATTCTACCCTCTTCTTTACTAAACTTGAAGTGCCACATGTTGGTCTCAACCTCTAGCATTTAGTAGGTGGGATCACTACGGGGCGAAACTCAGGCTGGCTCACCTTAGGATTGTTGAACCGTAAGGTTAACCCTGGGTGTTGGTCTAGAACTAAGGTACTCACTACACTCATCTACACTCATATACACCCACATTCACTCACAACCCTAAACTCAAATTTCTAGCCTAGATCCCTTGATCTTTTGGGATGCTCATGTAGATGGTCCCCTAAACTTACTAGCCCTACGGCTATGGTTTGGCTAAGACCACTATGTAGAGGACCCAAAATGGGGTTTCCATTGTTCCATAGCTTGTTGGTGATGATTGGTACCTCAAATCTACCAAAATAGCCATCTTGGCCTTTTACCCCAAAAACACCCCCAAATTACCAAAATACCCCTCTTGGACCAAAAATTATAAAAATTCTAAAAATTCCAAAAATTATAAAAATTCTAAAAATTCCAAAAATTCTGAAAAAATTGCAATAAATCCAAAATATTCCCAATTGCATTTCTTTGAACTACCACATGACTCAATTTGGCCAATTTGACCATCTTAAACAAAAACCCCCAAATTTACCTTTAAAGACCCAAATTCCCCAAATTCAATTCAAATGTCCATCAATTTGACCTCAATTTCAATCCTAAACTCAAAATAACTTTTGATATGATCAAATTAAACCAAATCCAAGTTCAATTGGTCCATTATTTGAACCCAATTTTGAGTTAGGTTAAAGCCCCTATTTTGACCATATGGCTTAATCTCACCAAATTGAACCCATAGCCTAGTCAATTGGCCCCAATTAATGTTCAAAAATTTTGATAACATCCCTATACATCAAAATCAACCATCAATTGACCTTGTTAAAGCCTTATATCCATTTGATTTTGGCCTAATTCCAAAATTCCCAAATTTAGCCCCAAACTGGCTAAGTCCCAAAATTTCACCCAATTGATTGCTTTAACCTCCAAATTGGCATCCAATTCATGTTGAAAACTCTCAAATTTCACCCAATTGATTGCCTTAACCTCCAAATTGTCATCCAATTCATGTTCAAAACTCTTCATGAGGTCCCTATTGACCATTTGAAACAATAAATTTGGAGTTAGCCCAAAGCTAAACCAAGCTAGACCCAAGCCTAGCCCAACATAACCAAATTGATTAAGGTTCAAAATTCCCTCAAATTGACCCTTCAATTGAGCTCAAACCACTTCCATTCTTCATCAAGATTTATTATTATCATATACACCAAATACAATATTTATTTGGGCCAATTGACATGGCTAACATAGCCCAAACCCAAGTTTTGGTCATTTTCACTCACTTGGACCCATGCACTAAATGTGACCTAACCACCCTAACGTCACCAAATTAACTCCATCATAGCCATTAGTTGAACTTAGTGACTAGTCCAAACACCATGAAACCACCTAAATCAAGCCATGGAACAAAGGTCCCCAAAATTAAGGGATATTATTTCCAAAAATGCACATGCTTAAGATATATTTTCCAAATCAAAGCACATTTGCATTAAATTGTTGTGATGGATTCCTCTGGGTTCCCTGAACTCTTAGCCACCTCCCCCTGGCCGGCCAGCCAGCTTAGTGGCCGAAAAAGCTCAAAACTGAGAGCCACCCACATGAAACCTCACCCAAATGAAACCTACAGGCCAGCTCATCCAAATCAAATTGAAAAGCTCCTTTGCCCTCCACCTAAGCACCACAATGCACCCAAACTTGTGCCTTGAGAGCCACCCCATGGCCTTTTTTATAAAAACTCACCTCCCACGGCCATGGGAGGTGTGCTAAAAATTTCTTAGAGAGGCCTCTCCAAACTTCACACAGAGCTTCTCTAAGATCCCCTCAGTGCATTCCAACCATTTACCTAGAGAGACATCTCCAAACTTCACACAGAGCTTCCCTAAGATCACCTCAGTGCATTCCGACCATCTTCCCTCATCAATTCTCATTGCCGGAGCTCAATTTTGAGCTTGAAAACTTACCGGAAACCAGGACAGAACCCAACACACCTCCACAGTCGACCAAACTCAAATTAACTTCACCCACACCTTCACGATAGTGAAAGAATCCCTCTCCCACAGAGCCTCTACCATAGCTCTAGACTAACACCCAAATATGGTCGTGATCGAATTCATACCTAGGCCTTACACCACAATAAGGAACTCAATCCCTAGCCTCCTTGGACCTCAACAAACTTGCCGAACCCCTCTGATTGAAGCTTCACTTCTCAGAGCAAAGGTATAAAACCTCACCTCATCCCGAGCCTATTTCGATTCTCCTTTTAATTAGGCTTAATTTAATTGCATGATTTTATAGATATGTTCATCTCTCTTAGACGAGTCCATTGGATCAAACCCGAGGAGATTAGGTTGAGTCTAGGCAGAGATCTTAGGGTTTTAGCGTGGACGGTCACAGAATAATTCTATCGGGGACAATGATGGGGAGCCATTCGATCGCGTGTGTACCACATGGATGGCCAAGATCGAGCCGGACGATGCCTCGGGACATAAACAGCGGGCCGAGTCAGCAAGCTACATGGACGACGATGTCCAACCAGAGCGCGCCACGCATGCCTTCAGAGCCGTCATAGGATGAGGTGGCACGCACTGTCTAAATAGATAAATAGGGCTTTTCTTATTTATTTAAATACACTTAACTTTGAAAATTCATAACTTTGTGTAGAAAAATCACAAAAATAAAATAAAAAGACCCACTTGCTCAGTGAACAGAGGAAAACAATGTGAAATAAATTTCAATATCATTTCATGCATATTTTATTTTTAATTAATTAAACACTATTTTGAATCATTTGATTCTCCATGCATATGCACATCACCTTGACTTGAAATTTTGGCATATTGTAGCCTCTATCAAGAGAAATATCTTCTGATTTTTCCAAAGTTAGAAGAGGTTCCTATACAGAGATTCATATTTTTCAAGTTATTCCATATTATTTATTTAAAATAATCATGGAATTTAGCATATTGGTTAGAAAATCCTAAGAAAATTTTGGAAGGTCCACAATGACCAGAGAAGCTTTTAGAAATAATTTCATGGGTCAAGTCGTTTAAAATATCCTTAAATTTTACAAACACTAAATTACTAAAATAATTAATTTTAGAAAATATAAACATTTAAATGACTTAATTTTTTATCTCCACTATGATTTATGATCCAATGAACTCTTCTTTAAAATTTCAAAATATTTTGAGTTCATTTGACAACTTAAGCTGATTTTTAAAGATAAATACCACTTTTGGCATTTAAATGATTTTTAAAAATTAAAATATAACTCAAAACATTATAAAATTTAATTTTCTAAGTTCTCTATGATTAGGGTTATTTTATAAAAATAAAATTATATTTAAAATAAAAACTTGATTTTTAGACTATTTTTAATATTTAAAATAATTAAAAATTCATAAAAAACACAAAAATAATAAATTTCATGAAAATGTTCTAAATTGCTTTCTAATCACTTAGGAACAATTAGAATATTTTTCCTGATTTTCTAGATAAAGATATTGAATTTCAAAGCTTAAAAATAATTTTTAAATGCTAAAAATGAGTTTTCACTAGATATGTTCTAAATTGCTTCCTAATCACTTAGGAACAATTAGAATATTTTTCCTGATTCTCTAAATAACGATATTGAATTTTAAAGCCTAAAAATAATTTTTTTTTAAAAAAAAAGACCTAAAAATGAGTTTTCACTAAAATAATTCGAATAAATAAAAAAAATAAAAAAAATTTTATAAAATTTGATCCTCTAAGTCCTCTGACCTTAGGTAGATTTTTCAAAATACAAATCATAATTTTCACCATCTAAAATATTTTATTTTTATTAAATAACACAAAAGTTAAAATAATTCTAATAAATCACAGAGAATTCAAAAAATCATGAAATTTTCTCCAAAGGGTTTCCTGGCTTAGGTCTACCTCCAGTAAAAATTTCAAGGGATTAGAATTTACCTTGGTCAAGTTAGGAATTTTCTTTGAAAAATCCTATTTTTGCATTAAAATAATTATATAAATTTAATTAAATTTTGAAAAATCATACTTTCTACTCTGATGTCTTAATTGACCCATGAATGAGGTAGGATAAAAATTTCAAAGTTATTTGAATTGAATTTGATAAATTATGAGGTGTTAGAGCCTTAGGGTCAAATGTGTAATTTTGGAAATTTAGCCTTAATTAACATTTAGGCTTAAGTCAAGGAGGGAAAGGGGTAACCTGTGATCTTAATCAATTTATTTGATGCTTGAAACACAAGGGGTCAATTGGTAGAAACCAATCCCATATCTTAATTAAGTTAATAAATTTCTAAATCAATAAAAATTTGGAAGTTTATTAAAATTAAATGATCCTGGACTTAGAGGTATGACTTTTGAAGTCAATAATTAATCAATTTAATACCCCTATCTTGATTTTCAAATAAAACCCAAATCATGAATCATGATCACTTAAAGTTTAACCCTTTTCAAAACTAATTATGACACTCACCTAGGTCTTACGGGTTTAGTGGTGACTTGGGCTAAACCAAAATTGACTAAATAAGGATTAGAGAAATAAAAAAAACTAAATCAAACATCTTGGAAATACTACTAAGCCCAATTAGGATTAAGAATTTGGCTAAGTTTTCAAATTACACTAACTCCCCCTTCAAGGGAACTCACTCACATAATTTTCAAATTAAATGATAAATGATAATTACCCCTTTCTTAGGGATATTTGAGACATTAATGTTCGCTGAGCATTAAGGGTATTTATAGGATGAATTATTAAGAAATACAACAAGTTTAAAAAGGATTTGGGATTTTCCACCAGGCAGCAAGAAAGTAGCATTGACTTGCTTCTTTCTCTAGATCTCTTGGACACCTCGGAGATCTACAAAACTTAATATATCTTGCTTGATAAAGTCATCCTTAATTAAACTTCTAAGGACCCGCTAAGATATGACATATGGTTAGGAAAATTATCAGAACCCTACTTTTCCTGCTTGTCACAAATGCCCTCCCATGCATTTTTAAGTTTCCGGTGGTGGGATGAGAAGACTTGTCAGGTAAGCTTTTACAGTTTATAGTACCATCTTGCTTCTACCTTTTCCTTACATGTTTCATGCTTGCATTTACCTACATAAACTTGCATGTTAACCAAAACCATAACCCAAAACCAAAATTAAAATCAACCAAGATAAAACTCACTGCCACAACATTAAAAATATAAAACAACTCAAAATTTAATCACAAACGTCACACAAAACCACAACTTTAACTAAATTAAGATGTCTCTATCGGATGATCGGGAATCCCTCAGAGGAGGTAAACTATGGTTGCTAATGAGGCTTCTCATGGTCTAAATGAAATTATGGAACTCATTAAATTGAGTTTAGTAATTTTATTTGGACTAAGCGAATACAATAGAAAATAGTGGTGCCGGAATGATGGAACTGTAGGATCCTAATCGGTGTCGTTCTAATAACCTTTAATATGCCCTCATAAAATTTAAAGGACTTCAACCATAGAGACACCTTATTTGACACTATAACTTGACACACTAGAAAACACAAACTCGTCGCGGCAGGAGCTTGGAGCTAGCGTGGTGGGCAGCACGACCATCTTCAACAGCAAAACCTGTCTTCCCGAGCTAAACCAATCTTCCTTCCTTAGACTTAAACAACAAAGCCATAGGAATTTGAGGTTGCTTGCTTATGCAACGTAAATCCTCACTTTATCTTTAGGCCTTTGTATAACACTGTTATACAATATAAACCCTAACTCGTCTTACGATTTCGAGGTTGTCGTTTGTCACGACCTAAATCCTCACATCTTTTAGGCTAATTGTGTGACTGTTTCACACGAATGTAAGCCATAACAAATAAAATTGACAGGATGAAACACCTAAATATTTCTCCTAAAAACTAAAGCCAAACATTAGGATAGCTTGGGAAGTCACCGAGGTTCGCCTCTAGATCTCTGACATCCCCTAGTTCTTCCTCCTTTGGATTCTACAATAAAACATTTCAAATTTGAACCAATCCCCTTTCACACCTCTATATTCGATCTCATTGAAGAGTCCTACCCTTTGAAACCCCTTGAAGATAATATTTTCTTGATCTTTCTCGAGAGTCCTCTTAGATGACTTTGGTCATTTAAGATGTAATTAACTATAGGGGCTTGCCCTTATATGAAGCATGTACGAACCTAACTTAATATAAACCCTATTAAATTCTTTATATTAAATAGGGGAACTTGTCGTCAAATACAAAGGTTTCATAGATAAAATGGACGTCATACTTTCCTTAGTTTACTTGATCGAGTCTCATCCTCAAGTCTTGTGTTTATCCTTCGGGATGGATACAAGATTTGAGTTACAGCATGGGGTCAGTTTGATTTCATACTTCAACGTCCTTTCGAAGCGGGCGGCAGGATTTTGATTCCGGCAATTGATAGCTTCTTACGAGAAACTCCCCACAAACAAACCCTCAAAATAACGCTGACACACCAGAAGCGCCAAATTCCCAAAAATGCCATATTGCCTAAAAAACTGTGAAATCATACAGTAAAACATATCGGACCATGAGAGGCTTACTCTTTACCCTGTGGCTTAACGAGAGGTCAGAAACTATTGGGATATTTCTTATAGAATAAATCATCCGTTTTGAAAACCTTATGATATTCGTCACTTTAAAGTTAAGCAGATGTCCTGGGATCAAGAGTTTTGTTGGGTAGCCCCAAGATAAGCAGATGTCCTGGGATCAAGAGTTTTCTTGGGTAGCCCCAAGATATGATTAAATAAGTGGTATATGTCCCATTGAGAGTAGTCTGGATCCCATAATAGGCAAGCACAAATGAATCAGTACTTGTGGGTAGCTTTCATAGGCATTCCTTTATGGAAATTTGGCACAAGTTGTTTCAATTTGATCCTATTCAAATGTCTAGAAAGCTGACATCTAGGCACCACGGTTGGGCTCCTAAGCTCCATAAACAACTTAACTTTTATTTATTGAATTAGAATAAATTTTGAAAAGGTGCCTAAAGTGGCCCTTGGTGATTTTTAGAGATTTATTAATATGAAAGATTTCTAAATGTAATAGGGGTAAATTTTTGTAGTTTCAACCACCATTAGAGTGGGTGGCCACCATAGTGAGAGTGTGGTGTTCTTTGTGATTGTCAGTGTTTGCTGAGTCTCGTGGATTCAAGATCAGTCAGGGAACTTCGAAGGATTTCCTTGGGAAGAATTTTAGATAAGTATTTGTAGTTTTGTTTATGTTTTGTGTTGTAAACTTAGTTTTTAATATTTATCATGTTCTGTTTTGTTATCCTCATGAACTTTGAGTGGTTTTCTTATCCTTCCATTGTAATAAAAAGAAATCAATTACGGGGTTAATGTTTTGAAGAGTTTTTTTATTCCATAAATTTGTGATGGTATTTTCACTGGTTCTTAATTTACTTTGCAAACTGGTTTTTTTTGTTTTTAAAATTTGTTATGAAATATAATGACCCGAGAGGGCTATGATTTTACCTAACTACTGAGTACCATACTAAACCTTAGAAGGATGGGAGCCAAGTCTATTGGGGAGTGAAAATACATATGGAGATAAGTTCTAATTGGTGTAGTATTGATGATTCTATTGTGACAGGCTATAACCTTTATCAATTTGGTTCTTAGTTTGGAACCTAAGGCCTGGTTGGTCCTAATAGAGATGGCACATTGGGTAATCTGGAAATGAGAGGCTAGAATCTACTCAGCACAATCATATCAATCAAGAACTTAATTTCAGATTAGTCAATGTTCCTTATGAACTCGGGAGAGGGTAAGGAATATGTATGCTCCTATTTGTCACAAAACCTCACTTTTTACTTTTGAGCATTTGATTCCTACACTTCTTACAATCTCTTTGCAAGGGGAAAATCTTTTTTTTATAATCATACACCTTTACACATCTATAGTTTAGAAAATTTGCATTTACTTTTAGCTTTAATTTAGATTAAGCAAACTTTAGTTAATAATATTTTACAAAAAGTTTTATATTGTTCTTTTACAAATTTTGTTTACATTTTAAGTAGAATTATTTCTATGTTGACATAGAAATTCACTTTTTCCTTGTGGTTTCGACTTTTTGGGTTTTAAATAAATCTCTATATTACTTGAAACGATCCGTATACTTGTGTATTACCCCTAGTGTGTGAGAAATTAATAAGTTTTATAACATATTTGTTTTTCACACGAGCCACTAAATATAAATTGGGTCAAGTTTTTGGCCATCTCTAAGAACTTAGATAATCACATAATTGCGGGTCAGGTGATACACCAAGAGAATATGTTGTTTTAAGTATATATTTTATGTCTATTTTTGGTGATATTGCACTTTCAAGAAGGAAATTTTTGTTTTTTTTGTCACAGGTATATAACTTGTACCCATTTGGAGCAAATGTAGCAAAAAAGACGAAATATGGAGCCAAAATAATGAATTTGGAAATCTGGTGCAAGATGCGCCAGATTAGCGCGTTGTCTTACAGAGCAGATCCAAATTCTTTTATATGTAAGGATTTATGAAGTTGACACCACTATAGAGCCAAAAACTTGATCCTTATATGAAAGTAAGTTGTGTAAAATATATAGAATTATAAGCAATTAATAATGGGATTGTACGCAAGTATAGGTATCATTATCAAGCAATAAAGGACTTTCTATTTAAGCCCCGAATATCGATCCCATAGATAATGTATGAATTGGTAATGATAAGTTTTACTAAGAAATTTACAGAAAATCAAACCAAATAACTATCACTAATTTTGAATGTTGAGATGTTATCAAAACTAAAGTACTTAACTATTAGCATAATAGAAATGCAAAGTTTAAAAAGTAAATACTAATCTACTAACTATGTTTATGTAATGAAGATTTTATATGTGAAAAAGAATCCCTCCCACTACAATGAGGTTCTGGTGAAATGAGATGAGATAAATATTTTTAATATGTATTGTGCCAAATAGAAGCAATTATAATTCTCTACCCAGATACAGTGCATAGAAAATCATTGGCTAATGCTAGATTTAGTCCCTAAATTTGTGGCTAGGCTAGGAGGATACCATCTCCCACTCCAGAGCTCCCACTTCCCTTCACCTGAAGGCTAACTCTTGCTTTAGTTTTTAAACACTAATATCGAATTGGGGATTTTTAGTCTGTCACCCTAGAAATATCCAATTCTACACCCAACAAAGTATATTAACCGAATTTGGGATTTTATTCTGTCACCCTAAAGATTCTTCAATTCTACACCAAACAAAAAATGTTTCCCAATTTATTTGCGCTTAATTCCATGAACGAATTTCTCCTCCATGAATCCAAATGTGATCCTCACTCTGTTGTAGAGCTCATACTCCATTTATCAGATCATATGTTTCACAACATATTTTAATAATTCAATTAGCCAAATCAAAATGACACATCATATTTATTGACACATCATATTATTTCTTCATATCAATTTAACTCAGAGTAGGGAGAAAGATAGAGAAAAATACTAAGACCTTATGAGAAAGACACAAAGAAACACAAATTTCATATATAAAATAAAGTTCATACAATACAAATAAACAAACAAAACATATCTAAAACTCTTTCTCAAAGCAAATCCCTAGTAGCCTTTCCTTAGAAATGGAGGAAGAAGATATCTCTCACTTTTCTCCTTCTCCAACACTCTTACAGAAAGTTTCACACTAAGTCTTATCACACAAATTCTATCTATATAAAAAAACCACTAATGGACTCCAATATGGTGGTGGAATGAAAATGGATTATGAAGAATTGCAAAAATGGAGCGTGGTGGAATGTCTTGGAGTGAAAAGGAGTCACTTTCCTAATGAATTTCGGCCCCAAATAAAGTACAAGGTCAGTTCTTCAAGAGTGCCTCCAAAAACTCTTCAAAAATAGTCCAAACACATCGATCCTTCTGGAAAAGAGGGTTGAACCACTTTTGGCGCTAGTCTGTCGCTGTTGGCGCTGAGTAAAAATTTCAGTTGTTCTGTTGTTCTATACCGTCAGCGCTGAATACTTCTTTAAAAACGCCATTTTGACTCCAAATTCCATCCTTTTTGCTTCCTTTTTACTTTAAGTCCTAAAAATCAATAACTTGTAAGAAAATATCAAAATACCTTCCATTAAGGTGTAAAATCACCAAAGATAAGTATAAAATTTGGGTCTAAAAATGCATATATTTTTGGTGTATCAAAATCCCCCAAACTTACATGTTACTTGTGCTTAAGTAACTCCTGTACTACATAAAAATATGACTTAAGGTAAAGAATTTAACTTCTAGACTTCCATATTTAAGTTCTCTAAACATAATAATATAACTTAAGAAAATTCAAAACAACTCTAGTTAATACTAAAGGTGCTAGAATATTCAGTAATTAAGTCTAAGATTTCTGATCCTTTATTTATTTCAAAAAAAATTGTAATTTGTCATATTAAAGGCACTTAGAAAATTCATATGAAAAGGAACTTCATAAAAGTTTATTAATCATTAAGCTAATACTCAAACAAAAGGTTTAGAAAATGTGTCCAAGTTGATTCAAGTGAAGCAAAATCTTACTTAGGCATCTCCTCTAGCTTCTCCCCACATCTTTTTTCTTTTTTTTTTTACTTTCAGGATCATTTTTAATTACCTTTTTCTTTTCTTTCTTTCTTCCTTTTATCTTAATGTATGTGAGGATTACTATATCTGGATAGCCTTTAATGATTTTGAAATTCACTATCCTCTTCTTAAAGTTAAAAACTTTTTACATTTCCTTACTTAACAAATTTATATTAACTTAAAAATTACAAAAAGTTTAATTCTTCTCTTTTTACATGAATCTCTTAAGATTTTTAATACTTAAAAAATGCAAATTCCTTTACTTAAAATAGAAAAACATAGTCTTATTCTCTTTTACCAAATATCTTATTCTCTAGAATTAACATTTATTATTGAAAATTTTTTTACTTAAATTTACTATATGTTTAGAAACATAAATATAGTTATCCAAAGTTAACCCCTAATACTAAAGGTCATGTTAAAGTTAAAATTTTTTAAAATATAGTTAAGTGAGGACAAATAAAATTATGTTCTCTCTTTTCTTTTTTTTTTTAAAAATAATTTTTCTCCCCCCCAAACTTAAATTTATTTTTAAAAGATTTACATGAAAAAATTTAAAAATTAAAAGGGTGAAAGAAAGCAATAAATATATAAAGAAAATTCATACCTGTTGAAGATTCTGATTTTTACAAATAAATTTTGAAATATTGTAGGTGCTAATATGAGAAACTATAAGGCTTAAAACATTAAATTGCACATAATATATATATATATAATTTGCTGAGAAAGAGTTAATTATAATACATATAACAAAGTGCTAAAACTAACAATAGAACTAAACTAAATTCTAAAAATGAAAACAATTTTACACATTATAGTTTCACATTACAACGTAACAACGGAGTCTCAACAATTTCACAGAACAAACAATACAATCACAAAGTACAACACAAACAAACAATAAAAAAAAAGGTCACCTGTGATCACCTTCTTCATCATTAACATGTAACTTCTGCTGCTGATATGGAGTATAAAAAGGGTGAATAGGGAAGTGAACTGTATGATCACCCCTCTGGTATTTCACTAAAGCATCATCATAAGCAACATCATATTCAAACTTTTGGTGAATCAAATAATCTGTATGAGGATCTCTTGCCTCCATGTTCTGCATCCTATGATCCATCCTCAAAATATCTCCCTACTGAATCATCATTTGGTCCAATAACTCCCTGTTACTAGGGTCACTTGAAGTAGGCTCACTAAAAGTATGGGTCCTAGAAGTTGAAGGAATATCCTTGGCCTTACTTCCAGATCTCCAATCAACATGGGACTCATAAGTCTTAATGTTTGCAGGCCCAGTCAGTCTCTAAGGCTCAGTCCTCTCCTCATCAGGTCTGAAATCAACTCCTGCTTGCTCACAAAGTGTATAAATGAAAGCAGGGTGTGCCAATCCACCAGTGGTCTCTCCCAGAGTAATAGATCGAGTGTTCATATAAATGATAGAGCCTATATTTATATCCATCACTTGCTGAATACAGTAGTTGAGGATGGCTCTATCATTGGTCACTTCACTATGATGGTTTGTTGGAATCATCCTCCTAGAAATAAAATAGTGTCAGGCCTTAGATACTACATTTAACATAGAAAAATGGAAAGTTGACTTTAACTCCATTCTTTACTTTCCAAGCTCCTTTCTCACCAGTCAGAAAGGAAATAACCTCATTTAAGGCCTTATTTGTGGCAGAGAATGAATGATACTGACATCTATAAACATCTTCCAACTAATAAAACTCAATTATTTTTCTTGGAGTAAACTCCACCCTTTTTCCTCAAACAAAAAAAAAATCATCAGAAGCCTCCAAAAAGTTGGCATAAAATTCCATAACTATCCCAGCTATCTTATCGGCAGTAAAATAACAGAAGCTTTCCCACTGCCAAGTGATAATTAATTGTTCAACTTCTCCTCCCAAATTTTTGAAACCTCGATCCAAGATCTCTTTCTTATTTTCTCAAATATTATGAAATCGAGCACTAGCTTTAAACCTAACAAACTTTTGCTCGTCACATTCTATTTTTCTTTTGCTCGGTCTAGGTGCCATATGAAATCTAGAAAAATTTGATAAAAATCTGAATAAATTCCAAAATTCCGAAAATCAAAATGTAAACCACTTCAAACTTAAATCCACTAAGTAAAAGTTTTTCACTAAAGCATTTTCTCAAAATCTTTGAAAAAAAACAAAACTTTTTGACTTAGGCAATGTGAGAAAATCTTTGGTGAAAATAAAAGATTTTTACTTTAAAGTGTAGCTCTTACCTAGAGAAAATAAAATCCGAAGTTCCTTTGCCTCTAAATCGCCTCAAATCTGCCCAAAATCAAGCCCTAGGTGTGAAAACCAAAGGTTGAAGGTGACTTTAGGGGTAAAAATTGAGGTTTGCGGTGAAAATTACAAATAAAAGGGTTATTACTGCTTTCAGGTCGAAGTTGTCGTCGACGCCCATGCCAGCACCGTTCGTACTGAAGGCTCAAAATTCACTATTTTGATTTTTTCAAAATTTGAATTTCCTTTTAATTTACTGCAAAGATTTTTAGTATTTTTAAACACAAATTTTATCTAACAATAATTCACAAATAAACATCCATGAACAATTTTTTTCACAAACAACAACAAACTAACTTTTATAAATGAAAATACACTTTTTACAAACACATTTCACAAATCACACATTAACACCTATTAAGCAAACTAATTATAAATCAGCATCGAAATCAAGCCAGAACACTAAAAGCTGACATAAATTTATACACATAATCAAAGTTCAAAATTCTAAAACAAAAATAAACCAAACAAAATCAAATCAAATCCCCAAAATTACATCAAATACATAAATATTCTTAAGCAAGTAGAGAATTCAAAGTCTTCAATCATTCAGCTTCATCTTCAGTGCTTACACCTCCTTTAATATCTCCCATGAATTGGTAATGAAAATATAAGTAGAAGGATCTGTACGGGAACTAATCTGTCAAATTTTCTTTGATCCACCCATTTTCTTTAAACATCCGAATTAATCTTACTTCAACAGTTCCAGTATGATTAAAATTTTCTTTCATTCTCCAATTAAGGTGATCAAAAAGGTACTTAAGATCCCCCTCAGTATTCGTAACGCTCTAAAGTTTTCTTTCAATTTTCTTCAAATTCTTCTCCAAAGAAAGTGAACTTCCTACTGTTGGTGGTATTAATAGAGTTGAAGCATGTGAAGAATGATCCATATTAGCATTTAGTGCTTCATTTCCATTACCAACATACTGATCATCAATAGGAATCATGGGCTCCCATGGTAGTAAATTTTTTTCCCAACTTTCATATGCCACTTGGGATTGATTGCAAATCAGAAAAATTGTAGAAGGATGCCCAAGTCCATAAATAGTCCCATTCATAATGATACCCATAACAGATTTAAATATGATTGATTCTATATCAATAGGTTTTTCCATTTTTATACAGTAGTTTAAAATAACACTTTCCTTGGTGACTCTACTAATCTTCATAGTAGGGAGTAATTTTGCAAAAATAAGGAAATACCACTTCTTCAAAATTGGATTAACTGATGAAGCAAGAAAACTAAAATATCCTTCATCTCGTACTTCCCACATATCACTTTCATCCGTCAAAAAATTATAAACATCTTGCATCAAATCTCGCGTAGGAATGAAATTTCTATAAAGATAGATTGGAACACTTTCTATCATATACAATTCATTAATCCTCGCAGGAGTAAATGGTACAACCTTACCTCGTATGAAGACAACTCCTAGGGTAATTCCATGTAGATTTGCATAAAACTCTTTTACTACAAGCACAACAATCGTAGCGATAGTGTAACACAGAACTTCCCATCAAATTTGCAAAATAATCTTGTCAACTGGAGCACTTGGATTGATCAATCCATGATTAACAAATCCTCTCTCTTTGATCAATCTCTTCTTCGTAACAACTTTATCGTATAATCTCTGCACATCGAAACTAATAAACTTTCTTCTATTGAAAACTACATACCTTAAAGTATTTCTGGAATTGGAAGCCATGGAATCCGAAAATTGGAAGTTTCTAGGCTTCCTAGGAAGTTTTTAGGACTTTAAAAACACCTCATGATGGTTATTAGGAGAGAAATCCTGCCAAAGTCCACCAAAAGTCGTTTGAACTGTCAAACCGCTCTCGGCGCCGTCAGAGCTATCGATTGGCACTGCTGGCGCTGAGGTCCATTTTCTTGGGTGCCGTCCGTCGGTGTCAGTGGCCAAAATTTTGCGACTTTCATTTTTCATTCAATTTAATTCCAACTTTTTATCCAATTCCAATTTTTGAATTAATTTATAATAAATGCAATTGTTTAGGAATATTATCTACTTATATATAAAACACTTATCAAACAAAATAATCATACATAGACATATATGTATGGGTTGCCTCCCACAAAGCGCTTGGTTTAATGTTATCAGGCCGACACATCATTTGTGTAGTTGGGTTGACATAACATTAAAACTTCTTTAAATTGAGGTATGTGCCCTTGATAAAAATATTTCAGATGATGGCCATTAACTTTAAATACCTTTCTAGTGTTAGGATCTTTAATAACAGTTCCATAATGATAGACTTTAATCACTTTAAATGGTCATAACCATCTAGATTTCAGTTTTTCTCGAAGAAATCTCAATTTGTATTATATAGTAGAACTTCTTGTCCAGGTTCAAATTTGTTCTGAATAATCTTTCGATCATGTCATATTTTCATTTTTTTTTTATAGATTTTTGTAATATCATTCGTTTCATTTCTTATTTCCTCAAGTTCATTGAGTTGCAATAATCTTTTCTTACTAGTATCTTTTAAATTAAAATTAAATTCCTTAAATAGCCCAAAATGCTTTATGCTCTAATTCTACTAATAAGTGGCATGTTTTTCTAAATATCAGTCTGTGTGGGGACATTCTTATAAGAGTCCTATAAGCAGTTCTATATGCCCATAATGCAGTATCTAGTTTAGCAGACTAATCAAATTTATAAGGATTTACAGCTTTTTTTAAAAAAAACATTTAATTTCACGATTTGATATCTCTACTAAACCGCTAGACTGAGGATGATAAGCAGTAAAGAATCTATGCATAATATCATATTTCTTAATTAATTTTTCGATTCCCTTATTCCTAAAATGAGATTCTCCATTAGTAATAATTACTCTCATCATTCTATATCTTGTAAAAATATTTTTAATTAAAAATTTAAAAACACTCCGAGCATCACATTTGGGTACAGCAATAGCTTCAATCCATTTGGACATATAATCAACAATAATTAATATATATAAGTTTCAAAATAAAGGCATAAATGGTCCCATAAAATCTAATCCCACACATAAAAAATTTCAACTTCCAATGTGTAATTTAGGACATTAATTTTTTATAGAAATATTCCCTACTCGTTGACATCTATCGCACATTTTAATATATTCATTAACATCTTTAAAATAGTAGGCCAATAAAATCCAGCTTGCAAAATCATATATGTAGTTCTATTTGTTCCAAAATATCCTCCAAATTGAGAATCATGGCATCTTTCAATTATCAATTGAGTTTCTTCATAAGGCAAACATATTCTAGCATGTAGATATTTACATTGTTTATATAAATATAGGTCATCCCAAAAATAGTCTTTTGAATCATATATAAATTTCTTTAATTGTGGAATTTTCATATCAGGTTGTAAAATATCGCTTACAATACAATTCACTATATCAGCACACCACAGTACATCCATTTCATCAATACTATATAAGTGTTCATCAGGGAAATTTTTTAAAATTTCATTTAGAAAATTAGTTAATTTTCTATTTCTATCCTAAACAAATGATCACCTATTTGATTATTATTTCCCTTTCTATTAATCACGGTAAAATCAAACACTTGCAATAGAACTATCCATCTAATTAATCATCGTTTAAAATCCTTCTTTTGCATTAAATATTTAATAGCAGAATGATCTATATGCATTATACATTCAATTTCAAATAAATAATGTCTAAATTTATCAAAGGCATAAACAATAGCTACTAACTTTCTTTTAGTAGTAGTATAAAAAATTTAGCACCATTTAGAGTCTTGCTAGCATAATATATAACTTTAAAAGCTTTGTAGTGCCTTTGTCCTAATACAGCCCCAATAGTAAATGGTTTTTCCCAGTCAGGTGGTACTATTATAGGTGCAGTGACTAATTTTTTCTTTAATTATTCAAATGCTTTTATGCAGTCCTCATCAAAATCAAATTTCTTATCTTTTTCTAAGAGTTGGCATAGCAGCTTAGTTATTTTTGAAAAAATTCTAATGTAGCGCCTGTAAAAACCAACATGCCCTAGAAAACTTCTCACCCTTTTAACATTATTAGGTGGTGGAAATTTTTCTATAACTTAGATTTTTTCAAGATCTACCTGGATGCCTTTTGCAGAAATTTTATGCCTAAGCACAATACCTCCTGCAACCATAAATTGACATGTTTCTTAACTTAATACTAGGTTGATTTTTTCAATACTTCTAGAACTTTTTCTAATTTTTTAAGACATAACTCAAATGAAGTCCCAAATACAGAAAAATCATCCATAAACACTTCCACTCCATGTTCTGTAAAATTGCTAAAAATTTACATCATGCATATTTGAAATGTTACAAGTCCATTGCATCGTCCAAAATGTATTCTGCGGAAGGAAAATGTTCCATATGGGCTTGTAAATGTTGTTTTCTCTTTATCCTCTCGAGCAATTGAAATTTGATGATAACCGATATATCCATCTAAAAAATAATAATTTTTATTCCCAGCCAATCTATCCAACATTTGGTTTAGAAAGGGTAAAGGAAAGTGATCTTTTCTGGTGGCCATATTTAATTTTCAATAGCCAATACAAATTCGCCAACCAGTAACTTGACTTATTGGTATTAATTCATTTTTCTCATTTTCTTCAGCAGTCAATCCTCCTTTCTTTGGAACACAGTGAATTGGGCTTACCCAAGCACTATCTGAAATAAGATATATAATTTAACAATCTAACTATTTTAATCGTTTTAAACAACTTCTTTCATTTTTTGGTTTAATCTTCTCTGGGGATCAGCTTTAGGTTCATATTGTTCATCTAATAAAATTCTGTCATAAAAATTGAAGGACTAATTCCTTTTATATCTGCTAAATTACATCCAAAAGCCTTTTTATACTTGTTCAACATTTCTATCAACATTTGCTCTTGAATTTCAGTTAACTCAGAAGATATAATAACAAACATTGTAGATGAATATTCTAAAATTACATATTTTAAATGAGCAGGTAACACTTTCAGTTCCCCTTCAGGTGGTTTAATACTTGAAGGAATAAGATTTTTATTAATATTTTCCAACAAATCTAAAGCTTCAAATTTTTCCTGAATATAATCTAAATTTTCTTCGTTTATTTCACACCATTTTCAATAAATTCTTCTTGCTTTAATTTCACTTTAAACTCTTTCTTAAATTGCTCATTACTTAGATAATTAGTAACTTCCATCCTAAAACACTCATTGTCTTTTTCTATTGCAGGATATTTCATAGCTTTTGCAATATTAAATTTTACTTCTTGATCATTAACTCTCAATATTAATTCTCCTTTTTGGACATCTATCACAACTTTGTCTATTGCAGGAAATGGTCTACCCAAAATAATAGGAATCTCTTTATCTTTTTCCATATCTAATACTATAGAGTCTATAGGGAAAATAAATTTATCCACTTTTATTAGTACATCCTTTATAACTCCTTTTGGATAAGTTATTGATTGATCAACTAACTGAAGAGTTACAGCAATAGGAGAAATTTCTCCTAAATCTAAATGATTAAAGATTGATAAGGGCATAAGATTGATATTCGCTCTTAAATCACATAAAGATTTTCCATAAAACTTTTCACCAATTGTACAAGGTATAGTAAAACTACCAAGATCTTTTAATTTTTCAGGAAGCTTTTTCCAAATAATAGCAATGCACTCTTCATTAAGTGCAACGGTCTCATGATCTGTAAACTTCCTTTTCTTATTTAGTACATCTTTCATAAATTTCACACAACTTGGCATTTGTTCCAAAGCTTCATCAAAAGGAATATTTATCATTAATTTCTTAAGGATTTCTAAAAATTTTGTAAATTATTTATCTTTATTTTTCTACTTCAGCCTTTGAGGAAATGGAGGTAATGGTTTTTCTAAAGGAACCTATGTTTGTTCATTTTCATGTTGATCATTTTTTATTTCTTGCTTCTCTTCATCAACTTCAGTTTCTCTGTGGATCCTTATTTCAACTTCTTTTTTAGTTCATAATTGAATCGCTTTAATTTGCTGTTTATTTTGATCTTTTGGATTAACTTCCACAGTACTAGAAAGAATTTCAGATGGTCTATTACTAAGTGCAGTAGCAATATGTCCTTATTGATTTTTAATATTTCTAATAACAGCCCCTTGATTTTGTATTTGATTTCCCATATTCAACATCACTTCTTCCAATATCAACTTCTTTTCCTTAACTTGTGGGTTAGTATTGGAGTAAAATCCTGTTGGATATTAATGTCAAAAATTAGAATTTCTTTGATTGTTCAGATTTCTAGATGGATTCACTGGATTGTTATAATTATTCCAACGAAAATTACGATGATTTTTCTATCCAGGGTCAAAATAGTTAAAATAGAGATTGTTATTTCGATTATTTATAACATTTAAAGTTTCATATGACGGTTGAGTATCAATAATCTGTCCTAGTGAATTTTCCTCTAATACTGGGGGTATTTGAGAAAAGTTCACTCCTATTTGATCAATCTTTTTAGAAATAGCAGCAATTTGACATGCCAAAAAAGACATTGTAACAGAATCATGAATGCTGGCTACTCTCTTAGGATTTACCCTTTCAGAGGGCCATTGAAAGTTATTAATTGTCATTTTTTCAATTGAAGAATATGCTTCATCAAAAAGTTTTGACATTAATGATCCACCCGCAGCAGCATCTACAATAGATCTTAGTGATCCTACTAATCAATTGTAAAAGGTTTGAATTATTAAACAATCTGGCAAAGCATGGTGTGGAAATTTTTTAATAAGATCCTTAAATCTTTCCTAGGCTTCATTTATCGATTCCCCTTGAAACTAAAAAAAATGTAATATCATTTTTAAGCTTAGCAGTTTTTTAGGGTGGAAAAAATTTAACTAAGAATTTTTGGGATAGTTCTCCCCAAGTTCTAATAGATCTAGGTGCTAATAAATTTAACTAAGCCTTGACATTATCCTTAATGAAAAAGGAAAAAGTCTAAGCCTAACAATATCATTAGACACTTCGTCATATTTAAATGTAGCACAAATCTGAAGAAAACTAGCAAGATGTAAGTTAGGATCTTCAGTAGGTGATCATCCAAGCTGATTATTTTGTACAATTTGGATAATAGCAGGTTTAAGCTCCAACAAATTAGCAGCAACATCAGGATTTTAAATACTCAAGTGAAGTTCACCTACTATGAGATTTGTATAATCTCTTAACGATTTTTGTCGATTTTCATTTATTGAATTTTCTCATTCATTTGGCATTTCTTATAAATTTTTAAATTCTCTTTGTTGTTTTTGAATTTTTCTAATAGTACGTTCTAACTCTGAATCGTAAGGTACTAAACCTTCAGATCCAATATTTTGCATAAACAAATAAAGTAAGCAAAGTAAAATTCTTTTTTTTTTTAAATACTCATAAATAAATTTCTTTTTGGATTTTTTTTTAAAATTTTTATATATTTTATAGTATATATATTATCTATAAATTTCCTAATTTATTAAAAATATTTAATTTACCTAAATTTAACCGTTATCTTCGCCACGCAACGGCGCCAAAAACTTGATCCCGATTTTATTATATGTATGGATTTATGAAGTTGACACCACCATAGTGCCGAAAACTTGATCCTTATATGAAAAGTAAGATGTGTAAAATATATATAATTATAAGAAATTAATAATGGAATTCTACGCAAGTATACATATCGTTATCAAGTAATAAAGGACGTTCTATTTAAGCCTCAAATATCGATCCCACAGGGAAGTTCTAAATTGGTAATGATATGTTTTACTAGAAAATTTACAGAAAATCAAACACAATCACTGTCACTAATTTCTAATGTTAATATATTATCAAAACTAAATTAATTAAATATTAACAAAATAGAATTGCAAAGTTTAATAAGTGAATACTAATCTACTAACTATGTTTATGCAATGAAGATTTCTTATGTGAAAAAACATGCTTCCCACTAAAATGAGGTTCTGGTGAAATGAGATGAGATAAATGTTTATAATAAGTATTGTGTCAAATAGGAGCAATTATCATTCTCTACCCTGATATAGTACATAGAAAAACATTGGCTAATCCTAGGTTTAGTCTCTAAATCCGTGGCTAGGCTAGGAGGATACTGACTCCCACTCTAGAGCTCCCACTTCCCTTCACCGTGGTTAGGCTAGGAGGATACTGGCTCCCACTCTAGAGCTCCCACTTCCCTTCCCCTGAAGGCTAACTGCTCCCTTTAGTTTTTAAATACTAAGAACAAATTAGGGATTTTAGTCTATCACCCTAAAGATTCTCTAATTCTACACCCAACAAAGAATATTTTCTTATTTATTTGCACTTAATTCCATGAATGAATTTCTCCTCCATGAAATCAAATGTGATCCTCACTGTTGTAGAACTCATACTCTATTTCCCGAATTATATGTTTCATTATGTATTTTAACAATTCAATTGGCCAGATCAAAATGTAAATTAAGTTCGGAGTTGAAAAATCATCACAATTTATTTTATATTTTAATGTTAGTACATTATAATATCTCTTCATTTCACCATATCTAAGAGTAGGGAGAAAGATAGAGGGAACTACTCAGAATTCATGAGAAAGGCACAACAAAACACAAATTTTATATATAAAAGAAACTTCATACAACACTAATAAAGAAAGAAAACTTATCTGAAACTCTTTCTCAAAGCAAATCCCTTGTAGTCATTCCTTAGAAATGCATGAAGAAGATATCTCACACTTTTATCATGCTCCAACACTCTTACAGAAAGTTTCACACTAAATCTCACCACACAAACTCTGAACTTTATAAGAAAAATCACTAATGAACTCCAATATGATGGTGGAATGAAAATGGATTATGAAGAATGGAGCATGGTGGAACGTCTTGGAGTGAATAGGAGTCACATTCCTGATGGACTTCAGCCCCAAATAAAGCCCAAGTTTGGTTCTCCAAGCGGTGCCTCCAAAAACTCTTCTAAAATCATCCAAATACATCAAAACTTCCAGAGACGGGGGCTGAGTCACCTTTGGCGATGTCGGCGTTGAGTAAAAGTTTCAGTTGTTCTATATATGAAATCCATGCATTTTCATATCCTTCTCGTGAATTCTGACTAGTCTTATTTGTCCTTCTCCCTACTTTGAAATATGGTTTTGTGACAAAGCAATTTTATTTTCTATGGCTTTAAATGTTAATAATTTGTGATGATTTCAACTTTGATCTTCATTTACTTTTTGATCTGACCAATTAAAATGTTAAAATGTGTTGAGAAACCTATGTTCCGAAAGGGCTATTATTTTGACAACATGGGGAGAATCACATTTGATTTCATGGGTGAGTATGTCATGCGTGGAATTGAGTGAAATTAAATACAGAAATATACATTGTTAGGTGCAGAATTGGGGATTTCAAGGTGAAAGTTTAAAATCTTCAATTTGGTCTTGTTGATTGTTAACTAATGCGAGATTGTTAGCTCTCATGGGAGGGAGTAGTGGGAGCTCTAGAGTGGCAGCCGGCATCCACCTAGCTTAACCACAAATTTAGGGACCAAACCCTTGATTAGTCAATGTTCTTTATAGCACTCAAAAGAGGGTAAGTAATAAGATTGGTCACAATATATTTTTTCAAATGATTTTAATTTCTTCACAATCCATATGTTCATTGTAAGGGGAAGGATGCTTTCTTAAATTTGAACTTTTTGTCAACAAAAAATTTCATTTAATTTTCATAAATTTGCTTTTGAAAGTTTAATTTCTGGTTTAGTTAACTTTGTCTTTCAATTATATTTTAAATAGCATTTACTTTAGTAGTTAATATTCAAACTTCACACTTTACTTTTTCTATTCTTAAAATAGTTCTTTACATTCTAATCTGAAGAACTATTTACAGGCATTTCCAACTTCGTTATGGGATTGATATCTAGGACTCCTTTAGAGACATTTATTACTTGAGTGATACATGTACTTGTGTTATTTTTAAAGGGGCTTTTGAAGTTTAAAAGAGCTTTAAACATAAATTATTTTTATTAAAGTTAATTTTGTTGGGATTACATTGCATATTTATTATTATATTTGTTGTGAGTATTTTGTAATATGGAAACGATAATTATAAAATTAACACACCAAATCTACCCGCCATCAAGTTTTTGGCGTCGTTGCTCGGGAAGTAACAGAATGTAGTAGTAGTAAGTTACTTTATAATTTACAATATTTATAATTTTAAAAACTAAAAAAAATGAGTGTTTGTAGTTTAGTTTGAACAATTTTCTTATTTTAGTGCGTTTAATTATTTTAAATTTCTTGTTTTATTTTTTTATGTGTAGTGTAAGATCTGAAAATTTAGTACCTTTCGATTCTGAATTAGAAAACACTATTAGAAAAATTCAAAAATAATAAAAAGAGAGATCATATTAGCAAAATGGCTTGCAATTTGAGTAATGCTGTAAATGGAAATGAACATCATCAGAGACCTTTAAGAGATCATGCTAATCCTACAGCAGATGAAATTCATTTGAGTATACAAAATCCTACTGTAGCTGCCAATTTATTTGAACTTCAACCTGCCATTATCCAAAGGGTACAAACAAATCAATTTGAGGGAACACCAACTGAAGATCCTAATTTACACCTTGCTAGTTTTCTAGAATTATGTGTTTCATATAAATAACATGGAGTGTCAAATGATGCTATCAAACTTAGACTTTTTTCTTTTTCCCTGAGGGATAAAGCTAAGATGTGGTTAAACTCGTTAGCACTTGGATCTATCAGAAGTTGGGGAGATTTTCCACAAAAATTCTTATCTAAATATTTACCACCTTTAAAAACTGCTAATCTTAGGAATGATATTACATTTTTTTTGTCAGTTTGAAGGAGAATCAATTTATGAAGACTGGGAAAAATTTAAAGATCTCTTTAGAAAGTGTCCACACCATACATATCTAGATTGGTTAATAATATAAAATTTTTATAAGGGATTGATTGGATCTTTTAGATCTATAATTGACGCTGCTACTGGTGGATCATTAATATCAAAACCATTAGATGAAGTGTATTCATTAATTGAAGAGATGGCTACAAATAATTTTAAATGACCATCTGAAAGGGTAAATCCAAAAAGAGAAACTAATATTCATGATTCTGATGCAATATCTATATTAGCTGCACAAATAGTTGCTATATCAAAGAAGATAGATCAAAATAGAATGAATTATTCTCAGACATTACATGTGCTTGAGGAAAATTCATTGGGACAAATGATAGAATCTCAATCTTCTTATGAGACCTTAAATGCAATTAATAATTTTTCTAATTATCCTATGCTAATTATTATAATCTCGTTTGGAAGAATCATCCAAATTTTAGTTTGAGTATCAATAATTCTAATGCTACAAATCTGCAATGGGGAAACAACACTAAGAACCCATTAGGAAACTCCAACAATTAAGGAAATCCAACTTTTAAACCTTATTACCCTCTAGGATTTAATAATAGACAAAGTAAGGAAAAATGTTATGAATGGAATAATTGATATTACACATGGGAAGTCAATTACAAAGTCAAGGAGTTGTAATTAGAAATATGGGAAATCAATTAGGATGTATTGCTACCGCATTTAGCAATAGACCTCCAAGAACATTTCCAAGTAATGATAAAGTAAATCCTAAGGATCAGAAAAAAAAGAAAATTAAAGCCATTCAAGTGAGAAGTGGAAAAGAATTAGAAAATAAAGTTAAAAAAGAAGTTGAACATGAAAAAGATGAGGCAATAATTGAAAAATCAAGTGAAGATTTTCATTTTGAGTCAGAATGTCCTATTAATGAGAATCACTGTCGAATGACCATCACCTCCATTTCCTCAAATATTGAAACAAAAAACTAAAGATAACCAATTTTCTAAATTTTTAGAAGTATTGAGGAAATTAAGAATAAGCATTCCATTTGTTGAAGCTTTGGAACAAATGCCAAGCTATGTGAAGTTCATGAAGGATATACTTAATAAGAAAATCAAGTTTGTGGATAATGAAACTATTTCACTCAGTGGAGAGTTTAGCACTATAATTCTAAAAAGGCTTCTTAAAAAACTTAAAGATCTTGGATGTTTTAAATATCCTTGTGCAAACGGCGAAAGATTTTATGGAAAAGCTTTATGTGATTTAGGAGCCATTATTAATTTTATGCCATTGTCAATATTCAGAAAGTTGGGCATAGGAGATATTTCACCTACAACTGTAACTCCTCAATTAGTTGATTGCTCGATTACATATCCTAAAAGAGTTATAGAAAATGTTTTCGTAAAAGTTGATAAATTTATTATTCATATAGACTTTATTGTATTAGATATGGAGAAAGATAAAAGAAGATCTTATCATTTTAGGAAGAACATTCCTTGCTACTTGAAGAGCTTTGATAGATATGTAGAAAGGAGAACTAACTATGAGAGTTTGTGATCCAGATGTTACATTTAATATTGCAAAATCAACGAGATACCTTGCAAAAGTGCAAGAGATTGAATGCTTTAGAATGGATATTAATGAATATTTAGGCCATGAATATTTCAAAGAGACATTTGAAAAAAAAATTGAAAAGGAATATATAGAATATCAAGATGAGGATAAATTCAAGATAACTTTATGGAAGTAAGTAAATAAGATTTGGATTATGTTCATAAGAATTTTGAGATATTAGATCCCGCAGAAAGTAATAATAATATAATTTCATCTATTGAGAAACCTCCTGAACTAGAACTAAGAAAACTTCTTACACATTTAAAATATGCATTCTTAGGAGATTTATCTACATTTCCTATTATAGTATCCTCAGAATTAACTGATATGCAAGAAGAACAGTTGTTGGAAACGTTAAAAAAATATAAGAAAGCCTTTGGATGGACATTAGCTGATATTAAAGAAATCAGTCCTTCAATTTGTATGTATAAAATTTTATTAGAAGATCAATATGAACCAAGAGCGGATCCTCAAATGAGATTAAATCCAATGATAAAAGAAGCTATTAAGAAAGAACTTTTAAAATGGTTAGATGTTGGAATAAATATCATATTTCAGATAGTGCTTGGGTAAGTTCAATTCACTGTGTTCCAAAGAAAGGAAGTGAGACGGTCGTGACGAATAAGCATAATGAATTGATATCTATAAGATAAGTCACTAGTTGGAGAATCTGCATAGACTATAGAAATTAAAATTCTGCCACCAGGATGGATCATTTCCCTTTACACTTTTTGGACCAGATGTTGGATAGGCTGGCTGGGCACTAATTTTTCTATTTTCTAGATGGATATACTAGTTCTCATCAAATACCAATTACTCCAGAGGACCAAAAGAAAACAACATTTAGTAGTCCTTATGTAACTTTTGCTTTTCGGCGAATGCCCTTTGGATGATGTAATGCAACTACAATATTTCAAAGATATATGATATCAATTTTTATCAACATAATTGAAAAAGGGATTGAAGTCTTTATGGATGATTCTTTTGTGTTTAAAACTTCTTTTGAAATATGTCTAAATCATTTAGAGAAAATTATGGAATGTTGTGAAAAGACTAATCTCGTATTGAACTATGAGAAATATCGATTTATGGTTGTAGGAGGAATTGTGCTTGGGCATAAAATTTTTGAAAATGGCATGAAAGTAGATCCTGCAAAAATTTAGGTTATATTAAACCTACCTCCACCTACTACAGTAAGAGGAGTTAGGAGTTTCTTAGGACATGCTAGATTTTACAGGGGATATATTAAAGATTCTTCAAAAGTTACTAAAACTTTTGCCATATTCTGGAAAAAGATACAAAATTTGACTAGAACAAAGATTGGCTTAAAGCCTTTCCAACTTTAAAGGAAAAATTGATCATTGCTCCTATATTTTTTTCACTTGATTGGGAAAAACTTTTGATTAATGTGTGATGCTAGTGATTATGTAATTGGAGTTGTTTTAGGGCAGAGATATGCTAAGATTTTTAAAGCTATATACTATGCTAGTAAAACTCTTAATGATGCTTAGATTAACTACACCACCACTGAAAGAGAGTTATTCACTATTGTGTATGTTTTTGATAAGTTTAGATCATATTTGATTGGAGCTAAATGTATTGTGCATATTGACCATTCGACTTTTAAAAATTTGATGAAAAGATGGACGAGAAACTAAGAATAATTAGATGGGTACTTTTGATGCATGTGTTTGATTTTGTGGTAGTTGATAGGAAAAAGATTGTTAATCAAATTGCTGATCATCTATCTAAGATAGAACAAAAAGAAATACTTAATTTTACAAAATGAAATTAACAACACTTTCCTGATGAACGACTTTATGTTGTAAAAGGATGGGAAGTACCTTGGTATGTAGGTATTGTAAATTATATTGTTAGTGGTATTTTACCATATGGGTAAACAAAACAACATGAAAAAAAATTCATTTATGATGCAAAGTCTTATTTTTGGAATGACCCTTACTTATAGAAACAATGCAAAAATTTAATAATGAGACAATGTGTGCCTTACAAATAAATTCCGGAAATTATTTAGAAATGTCATGATTCTAAATTTGGAGGACATTTTTGTAAATGAAAAAATTGTTCATAAAATTTTGCAATCTGGATTTTATTGACCTACTCTTTTTAGAGATGTTAATATATACAGAAAAATATGTGATCGGTGTCAGAGAGTAGGTAATATTTCAAGAAGAAATGAAATACCTCTAAATTTTAATTTGGAAATTAAAATTTTTGATGCATGGGGATTAGATTTTATGGTACCATTTATACCTTCATTTGAAAATATTTATTTATTGATATAATTCAATTTTAATTTGAAAGAAGTTGGTGAGAAAATATTATTGCAATTGAATGAGCTTAAAGAAATTAGGAATAAATCTTACGATAATGCTAGGATTTATAAAGAAAAGATAAAAGAATGGCATGATCAGAAGATAATCAAAAGGGAATTTGAACCTAGATAGAAAGTTTTATTTTACAATACAAGATTGAAATTATTTCATGGGAAATGAAAGTCTAGGTGGAAAGGGCCATTCAGAGTTATAAAAGTCTATCCCTACGGAGTAGTTAATATTGAAAATACCAGGATTGAAATGATTTTTAAAGTGAATGAGCACAAATTGAAACCATATTTTGATAATGAAAGACCAGTTTTTAAAGAAACTGTAATGTTAGTTCACCCAAAATAAAGACTGAGAATGCTTGGCTGACGACATTAAAATAAACACTTTGTGGGAGGCAACTCATATTTATCATTGTTTACTTTTCTTTTGAGTTTTTGTTCGAAATATTTTCCATATATTTATATGTATGTCCTTATATAGTCCATGTATTTGCAAAAATATTCAGAAAAATATTTATTTAGATAACTTTATGGAAAATTTGAGAATTTATTGGATCAAAATTGAAGCATTGTAGGTTTTGGAACTGGCTCATGGTGCGCCGAATTCCAGAGAGTTGGCGCATGATGCACCAAAATTGACGCATGATGCGTCGCTGCGACGAAATTGACTTAAAACATTTCAAAAGCTAATTTTTGCAATTTTTGGTAGTTTATTCTTCTTATAACTCCTAAAAATTGATTCCTAAGTCTATTTTAAGAGGGAAAATAAGAGAAGAGCCATTAGATTTGAGTCTATTTTAAGAGGGAAAATGAGAGAAGAGCCATTAAATTTCAAATCTAATGGCATCCCACCCTAAAAATATAGTGAGATTTAGAGTTTTCAATCGAAGAAAAGTTTATCAATTTTGATGTACCGAAGTTGCATGATCGTGTTCTAGTGAAGGAGAGGCTAATCAAAGAAAAGGGGTTTGTGAATCGAGGATTCAGTACACCGAATGCTCAAGTTAAAGAGATCATTGCGCAGAGACGTTGGGAAGTGCTTTATTACAATACTACCATCGTAATCATCCCTCTGGTGAAAGATTTTTATGCAAATCTATGTGGAATCAATAATGGAATTTTTTATGTGTGAGGTAGGTTTGCGTAATTCAATCCTTGAAGAATAAACAAGATGTTTATGATAGAAAATGTGCCTATCTACCATTATGCAAATTTTACCCCTAGAAGAGATAATATGAATGAACTCTACCGGTACCTTATAAATAAAGATGCAAATTGGAAGGCCAGAGGTGATGAGAATGTAAGTTTTTCATCATTGTTGTTAAATCATACTTCTACGGCATGACACTTCTAAATTGCATTGAAATTACTGCCTACCATGAAGATTATTAGGGTGACTAATGAGAGTGCTATTTTATATTTATGTATGAAAACCAGATAACCAATTGATATTAGAGCCATTAATGTGAAATCAGTTTTGGGTTTGATTGTGAATGGATCTGTAACTAGGTTTGAACATTCATCCACTATTTTCCTACTTTGCAGTCAATCGCAAGTACCTTACGAGAGTTGGGAAAAAGTGCTTCTTTCTTGGAAACTCATGGATCCAAAAGTCTATTGCTGTTATATTGGAATGGGAGATGAAAGTGATATGAATGTACTGATGGATCAGGAATCCCATACTTATTCAGCCTTACTTCAGTTCTAATGCACTTTTGAAGAGGATCAAGAAGATAGAAAAAGAGGTGCAGAATCTTATACATGTGATTGGGAATATTTCTAAAATGTTAGATCATCTGGATTAGAGACATAAAGAACATTTTAAGCATAACGGTCGTATTGAAGATGGTTTGGTACGTATGTTCAAGAAATATGCTCGAATTGGGGAGGATTCGATTAATGAGTTTCCTTACCGACCATTCTACAACCTATATGTGCACTACAAATCTATTACAGATATCTAGGAGGACGAGCGTGAAGAAGATGTTTGAAATTAGTTTATGTATGGAACATTTAGTTTAGAGCTGTTTATTTTAGTTATTTGTTGTGTTGGATTACATTTACTTTTATTGTTGAACTATGTAGATGTTTGTGTTTTAAATTTTTTATGTTTAGATTTTCGTCTTAGGAAGTTTTGGTTTGCTTTAAACACTGAATTAGATGTTTGTTAGCTTGATAAATGTTAGTTTGTAATAGCGCAAATTTTATATATAAATGTGAGTTTTGTGTTGTTTGTGAAAGATGGATGTTAGAGTAATGTTTAATCATTCTTATAAGGGTTCATTTGAGTTAATTTGAGGTAGACGTAAAGTGTTATGGAGCAGACTTTCACTAAAATTAAAATTTAGAAAGATTAGGGCGTTGGTGCAAGATGGACCGTTTTAGAGAGAGTTGGCGCATGATGCGGTAGAATGGCACATGATGCGACAAAAACCTAAACATGAGTAATTGCCTAAAAAACCATGTAATCACACAGATAAACCCCATTTTTATTACTTCGGTTATCTCCTACCTCTAAAACTTGACCTAGGGCTTTACATTGAGAGCGGTAGAGAAGATTTTGGAGGCCAAAAGTAATAGATTTCATCTTCTCTTATTAAGAGCTTCACTTTAACTTAGAAATTTTTTATCTACACCATGGATTTTTCCTACATTATGGAAGATCTAAAATTTGGGATTTTTTGATGAAACAACGTGAGGAAAACTCATGATGAAAAGTTTCTTACTAAATAACCTTATTTGGGAAGTTAGATTTTTTATTTAGTAAATTTGGAATTTATTTGGATTTTCCTACATTTTCAAATGGCTCTCCAAGTGAAAAGAAGAAGGCCATCCAAGGATTTCGTTGCATGAAAATTTGTTAAATCAAGGCCCAACATATTTACAATACTCAAATGGAGACTAGAAGATTGGTCCATAAGTGTGAGTTTGCAAACCCGAGTGGCGAGATCGAAAGCTTGTTCCTCTCCAGAAATAGGGAAAAAATCTCCTACTTCACTGCAGTAACAATTGTCCCCATGATCCGGGAGTTCTATGCTAACTTAAGTTTCACTGAGGGTGAACACTTATCCCTGGATACTACTAATATGCACAGTACAACAATAATTCAAATTATATTACACTTATATTTTCTTACTTTGCAACAAAACCAAAAACTTGATCCTGAAGAAAAATAAGAATTTAACTTTTAATCTATATATATTGGAATACTACGCAAGTATACATATCTATTAAGTAATATAAGACTTTTTGATTAGGACCTGAATATCGAACCCATAGGGAGAGTACGCAATATGCACTATTGAGCAACAGATTTTCTAGTTCTAATAAAAAGATAATTATCTAATCTAAAGATGATTTTTTGTAGTAATGAAAATTTAAATATTTTTGGTTTTTTCAATATTTTGATAGAACAATAACAATTTAAAAAAATAACTAGAGTTTTTGTAAAAGAAAAGCACTAAATCTGAAAATATCTTTCTTCTTGTTATGAATCAGTAATAAGTATACGAATTCAGTCATGGTAGTATGCAAATTGTGTTATCCCAAATAGGAGCAATAATATTCTTTACCCTTACTAGAAATGCTATAAAGAACATTGGTTTATTTAAAGTTTTAATAGTTCTGAAGACTAGCTAGGCAGGGAAGATACTAGCTCTCACTTTAAAGTTCCCTCGACTCCCTCCACCAAGGGTATCAAAACCTAAAACAATAAACCAAGTTGGGGGCTTTAATCTGTCACTTTAAAGTTCTCTAACTCTACTCCCTTCAATGAATATTTTCTTATTTATTTGCACTCAATCATATGAACTACATTCTCATTCATACAACCTCGTGTGATTTTTTCCAATTGTTGACTGAGACAATGCCAACCCGGTTCTTACATGTTCTCCTAATAAATTTTAACATCTCGATTAACCAAATCAAGAAGTAAATGAAGTGCATGGTTTTAAATCATCACAACTTCTTCCATCATTGAAGATCAAAACTTTCCACAACTTCCGTCTAAAACTTAATTACTTATCTTTTTAAGATGAAAGATAAAGAAAACTACTCAGAATCCATGAAGAAAACAAAACCACTCTTTAGTTTAAAAGTAGACATCATTGTTAAACCAACAATAAGTCTTAATTTAAAACAAAAGTAGTCTCAAAATAAAAAGATAAAACTTATCTCAAGTCTTCCACCAAACTCTTGAAGTTCCTTTAATTCTCTTCTCTTTACAATAACTCAAAATAAAATAACAAAAAGGATGGAATAAAAGTAAAAGTGGTGCCTGAAAATCTCTCCAAACTAACTTCCCAAATGAGAACTTTTAAAACTTTCCAAAAATTTCAGGACCTCTTCCTAAGTCCTCTCTTCTTTCTCTTATAATTTTCCAAAAGGTGTCTTGGTTTCTCTTCAAAATATGTCTAGATTCGATGTGTTTCCACAAGAGTTGCATCCTTTCGTGATAATTTTTGTCCATGGTGGTTATAACCACTTATAAAGCCAATGGGTCCCTCAAAAATCTCTTCAAAATTTGCAGAAACAAAATTTATTCTTCTAATAACTGCCACTGGCGCTTAGGCGCGGCCATCTATGTTTAACCGGCTCTTAAGCGCCAGATCTGACGCTTAAGAGCCAAAACTCTTATGCACATTTTTCACATTTTTACTCCAAATTTGATCCTTTTACACTCCTTTAAGCATTTTTTACCCTTTTTACCTGTATCTGCAAGAAAAACACAAAAATACCTTCCATTAAAACACAATATCTCAAAAATAGATATAAAAATGTGTCTAAGAACACTATATTTTAGGTGTATCAAAATCCCCCAAACTTAAAATGTTACTTGTTCTCAAGTGACACTTCAATCTTTAAAAACTAAATATGTATGATATGTATATAAGTTTCTTTAGGATTTACTAAAAGTTTGATTTTGAAATATAGTAGTCTAATTTAGAAAAAAATATTCAGTAAATGAGACCAACTTAAAGTTTAGAAATTATTAATGTTAAGAAAGGTGAAAATATGAGTTTCTATCTAATTTAGAAATATATTATAGATTTTTCAAATTTAGAATTTAGTTCTTTTATTATCTCCACTTAAAAATTTTTATTGAAAAAAATTTTACTTACTATATTATATATATAATCTTAAGAGTTTCTCAAGTCTTATACTTTAAAAATATCAAACGTAGAACTAATTTTTGATTAGGCACTAATCCTCAAGCTTCTCCTTCTAAATTTTTTTCTCTTTTTCTTTTTCTTTTCTTTCTCTTTTTCTTTTCTTTCTTTTTTTTTCTATTTTCTTTTTTTCCTTTTTTCCTTTTCTTTTTCTTTTTCAGGCAAGGATTACTATATCTGGATTGACCTTTAATGATTTTGAATTCCACTTCTCTTTTCCTAAAGCAAAGTCTTGATATAAGTCTTCTACTTATAAATATAATAATACTTTGAAAAATATTTTAATAAAATAAATTTAAGTACTAAAAATAAAAGTCTAAATTATCTAAATTTTTAAAAAATACATATTTTCTTACTAAAGATAGTTACTTATATTAATCATTTTCTGATCTAAAAACTTTTTAACCTAAAGTTTTTCTTCATTACTAAAAATTTTAACTAAATTTTCTTACTCATTTCTAAAATCAAATTTTACTTCCCTAATATAACTTCATATACATAATCAATTTTTTTCTTTTCAAATCAAATTCACTTGTATCACATTTGAGAACAAATAAAATTCTAGTTTTGAAAATATTTTTCATCCCCCCCAAACCTAAATTTTTAACATATTAAATAGTTTAGCATCAGATATATATAAGCAGGAATGAAAATTTAAAATAACATACTAACAGGAATTTTTAAGCCCTAATGATATAAGTATAAAACTAAAAACAAAGTGAAAATTAATTTTTGATCAAATTTTCTATTTTTTCATTTCAATTTAAAATGTAGAGATTCAATAGATTTCTAAGCACTGGGTATAAACATAAAACTAAACTAACACACTAACTTGATTTCACGATCTCAGCATAAAAACAAACAAACTAATATGATAAAAGAAAAATATAGGGGAGCAGTTTCCTATGTTTCAAATTTAAGACGTAAGTTAACAAGATTTACAAAAGACAGAATTAAGTTAAGTTCTCAACTAACTAAATCACAAAAGTCACAACAGTTACTACCTTATAATTTTAAAACATACAACTAACTAACACAAACATTACAATACAATTAAAAATAAAACTCTCGCACATCACAATATCTAAACAAGTAAACATACATACATGTCTCAAGTCTAAAACATGAAAACACATCACATCTAAATTCTCACTTAAACATAAAAGTACAAACCACATCACATAGCTGAAAACACATCACATCACAATTCTCACTTAAACATAAAAGTACAAACCACATCACATAGTTCAAAAACAACACACAGATGCAAATGTAGCAAGTTCGGACCACATAGTTCATATCATATTACAATCATAAAATAAATCTCTCTCCTCTACTCTTCATCCTCTGAATTCCCGCTATCCCAAACTTTTATAGGCTCATAATCAGGGTATCTAGGATATGGAGGAAATTGCACTCCTTGGTTAATTCTAATGGGGCTCTCCAAGGATGAGTGAAATTTCTCTTCATAATCACTTTTTCTCTTATTATACCTATCAGTATGCTCTGTAAAATGATCTAAAATTTGTACCCTATTAGCGGTAAAATTAATATTATCCATCATCCTCCATAATAATTGATCTTGGGTCTTAGTAGACTCACCTCTTGATGTAGAAGCACGTGAGGTAGATGGTCTAAATGTAGAAGCAACAAACGTCTCCATTCCATAGCTCTTAAAAAATCATCCTCTCTAGCCAAAAAATGAATGCTCAGAATAGGTCTTCACATTCACTTTAGTGACGGGCTTTAAAGGTAATAACACTTTCTCCCACTTATCATATTTAACTCCAATCTACTCACACGAAGAAAAGATCAAGGAAGCATATCCTAGACCTGCTGTTGTAACAGCTGTAGCATAACTGATGATAGTCTGACAGATCAAAGCTCTAATGTTGATGAGTTTTCCTTCTTGAATACAATAGTTCAACGTCGCTCTTTCTCTGGTCACTTCACTAAGATGATTGGTTGGAAGCAGACGAGCAGAAATGAAATAGTCTCAGGCCATTGAAGTTGCACATAACTTTGAAGTTGGGAAGTTGACTCTCCTCTCATTAGTGATCTTCCAAAGTCCTCTTTCAAAAGTCAAGTAAGAAACAATCTCATCTAACTCCACTTCAGTAGGACTATAACTTGCATAAAAATATAACATATCCGGTGGTAAATGGTAAAATAAGTTGATTACCTCTGGTTAAAAAGGTATCAACTTTCCTTGAACAAAGACTCTACTGTCTTCAGCTTCAAGGAGATTTGTGTAGAACTCCTTCACAATAGATATAACTGCCACAACAGAGAAACAACAAAATTATTCCCACTATTGGTGAAAAACTAAATCTTCTACGTCTCCACCCGAATTTCTAAAACATCGTTCCTGAATCAGTTTGTGTGATTGCAACACATCACTGTACCGATCTTTAGCTTTTGAACTAACAAATTTACTCGAATCAAAATGGGCTTTGCCTTTGCTCCTCTTCATTCTTGGTGTCATTCTACAAATTTTATAAATTCCAACAATAACTTAAAAAATAAAGTTTAAATTAATAAACTAAACATCTAAAAGCACAAACTAAACTTCCCAAGCAATATCCAAACATTTTTCCTCATTTTTTACCTTGAATAGTAAATTTTCAAATTTCTCTAAATGTGCTCAAAATACATGGTGAAAATCCAAAATTCTTACATAGAAGTAAAGCTCTTACCTCAAAGAACTTGGACTAGCAAATTTCACTTGATTCCACCAAGAAATTTTTATATTAGATGTACCCTAGCCTTTAAAAATCACAAAGTCGAGAGGAAGAAGGTGATAGTGGTGTTAAAAATGGCTATTTCTAGCTCAAAAATTCACTTTTAATTGTTCACGAATCCGTTTTCGTGAACCGACGCTTAAGTGCGGGTAAGTGGCGCTTAGGTGCCTACATCTCGGGTTTGCTCGTGCTTAGGTGCCAGTGCAAAATTTTAAAAAATTTCAAATTAAAGTAAAATGCACTATTTTCCTAAGTAAACCACCCGTAATTGGTCTCATAGCACTTAAATGACTATTTTCAACTTCCTGTAACTCTCTTTTATCTCAAAATTCTCCTTAATAACTATTTCAATTTGAGGCTAAAACAACACAAAATTTCGCAAAAATAAACTCATATTAATTCAAAAATGAGTACAAATACATTTAAACTAGTTCTCATTTCAATTAGTCTTGGATGAGAAAATTTTCCTAAATACAAACACTTAACAATCTTTCACAATTAAACACCTAAGTAACACAAACACTAAAAGCAGGTCTTAAACACTAAAACACTTAAAGGCAATGAATTTAAACACACAAACATAACTTCAAACATGGAACTTAATTCCATTCTTCATTAGAAGGAACAAATTCAGGTTTCTCATTAGTCTCTCATGGGGCAACTAGAATATAAAGTTGATAAAACGGATGGTGGTGACATGCTCTGATGCAATCTTCTTCAATCCACTTTTGCTTAAGAAACATATCCTTATCTGTTTCCTCTATATAACTAGTGTGGCTAAATTACATTTTCAATTGCCATCCAATATGCTCAAGATGTGCACAAATCTCCATTACCTTAGTCTCCACTACAGACATGGTATTTTTTAATTTTGTTGATCTTCTCTGATATCCCTTCAATACTAACGGCTCAGAAACTGTTATACATCTCTTGTGCACTTTGACTATATTGAATTTCATCCTCTTGGTCTCCTCATTCTTTTTCAAATCCATCTCCCACTAAGACATCATCTTAAAATCTATCTCTCTCTAAGACATTATGGCTAGAAATGATCTGGGGTGAAAATCCTTCACTAAACCCTTCTATTTGTAGGCCTAAATCCTTCCAATAACTCCAAGAAACGTTTCTAAACTACCTTGGTACGTTTTCACAAACTTCTAAACAATTTTCCTTTTAAGAATATTAATTTTGCACATGTTTTTAAATTGCCACGCTTAAGCACCGTATTTGGCACTTAAGCGCCAATGCCCATTTTTCCACTAGTCAACTTAACGTACAAATTCTCATTTTAACATGTCTAGATCACTAAATAAAGCCTTAAAATCAATACTAACACATAATAGTCTCAATAATACTATCCCAAATTTTCTTAATCACACATAAAACTACAATCAAAATAAAAACACACTGATAACTATGAGTTGCCTCCCACAAAGCGCTTGGGTCTATGTTGTCAGCCCGATGTAGCCAATGATTACTTTGGTTGACCCAACATCATTCCATCATTAAACTTATAATGATCCCCTATAAAATAAGGCTTCAGTCTATGTCCATTAACTTTAAATATTTTCTCAGACTTGGGAGCTTTAATATCCACAGCTCCAAAAGTCTAAACTTTAATCACAATAAATGGGCCCATCCCCCTGGACTTAAGTTTGCTTAGAAATAATCTTAACCTTTAGTTATATTGCAAAATTTGTTGCCCTGGCTAAAATATTTTCATAAGAATCCTTCGATCATGCTACATCTTCATCTTTTATTTATATATTGTGAGACTTTCATAAGATTTATTCCTTATCTCGTCAAGGTCATTTAATTGTAACATTCTCTTTTCACCAACATCTTTAAAATTATAATTGTACACTTTAATTGCCCAATATGCCTTATGCTCATGTTCAACTAGTAAGTGACAAGTTTTTCCAAATATTACCCTATATGGGGACATTAATACAAGAGTTTTGTATGCAGTCCCCATAAAGCATAGTCAAGCTTGATTGACCAATCCCATTTTCTTGGATTCACAAATTTTTCCATAATTCTTTTAATTTCCTGATTGGATAATTTAGCCAAACCACTTGTTTGAGGATGATAAACAGTAGCAATTCTATGATTTATATGATATTTCCTTAATAATTTCTCCATTATGGTATTTCTAGAATGACTTCCCCCATCAGTAATGATAACTCTTGGCATCCCAAATTTAAAAAATATATTCATTTTCAAGAATTTTGCAACACTTTCAGCATCACATCAAGGTAAAGAAATAGCTTCTATCCATTTGGATACATAGTCCACTGCTAGCAGAATATATATATATTACTGAAAGATGGTATAAACGGTCCCATGAAATCTAATCCCCAAACATCAAATATTTCAACTTCTAGTATAAAACTGTGGGGCATCTTATTTCTTCTAAAAATATTACCTACTCTTTGACATCTATCACAAGTTTTGATTTAAATATTAACATCTCTAAAAATTGAAGGCCAATAAAATCCAAATTGTAAAAGTTTGTATGTTGTTTTACCAATACCAAAATGTCTCCCAAAATCAGAATTATGACATTTTTGGATAATCTCATATGTTTCTTCTAATGGTACACATCTTCGAATAATTGGATCCTTTCCTTGTTTATATAAAAATAGGTCATCCCAAAAATAAGTTTTAGCTTTAGAAATAAATTTTCTCTTCTGTTGGTATGTCATTCCATAGGGTATAATATTACTTATAAAAAAGTTCACAATGTCGGCATACCATAGAACATGCCACTCATTAATAGTGAACAATTTTTCATCTGGAAAATGTTCATTAATTTTATTTTCAAAACATAGTGATTTTTCTAATTCAAGCCTGGACAAACGATCGACAATTTGATTTTCAACCCCCTTCCGATCTACTATTACAAAATCAAATTTTGCAAAAGAAGAATCTTCTTATAGGTCTAGGTTTAGCATCATTCTTTTTCATTAAATACTTAATAGCAGAATGATCTGTAAGCATTACACAATGAGTTTCAATTAAATATAATCTAAATTTATCAAAAGCACATACTATTGCTAATAACTCTTTTTGGTAGTTGTATAATTAATTTGAATTTCTTTAAGAGTTTCACTAGCATGGTAAATAACTTTTAAAATTTTGTCATATCTTTCTCCTAAAACAACTCCAATAGCATTATCACCCGCATCAAACATTAATTCAAAAGGTTTTTCCCAGTTTGGTGAAACAATAATTGGTGCAGTGATTAGTTTATTTTTAATAACTTAAAAGCTTTTAGGCATTCCTCATCAAAATTTAAAATTGCATCTTTCTCCAGTAAATGACATAAAGACTTAGTAATCTTCGAAAAGACTTTAATATATCGTCTGTAGAATCCAACATGTCCTAAAAAACTCCTAATTTCCCTTACATTTGATAAATTAGTGATCACTTGAATTTTAGTAGGATATACTTCCATACAATTTTTTGATATTTGATGTTCTAATACAATTATTCCTACTATCATAAAATGAAAATTTTCCCAATTAAAGACTAAATTTGTTTCTTCACAGTACTTAAGCACTTTGGATAAATGTTCTAAACATGAGTCAAATGAAATTCCAAACACTGAAAAGTCATACATGAATACTTCAATCTCTTTTTCAATTAAATCACAAAAAATTGTCATCATACATATTTGAAATGTAGCAGGGCATTACATAAACCAAATGGCATTCTTCTAAAAGCAAAAGTACCATCAGGACTGGTAAGTATTGTTTTCTCTTAATCCTCAGAAGATATTTGAATTTGGTGATAACCAGTATATCCATCCAGAAAAAAAGTGTTTATGCTGAGCTAGTCTATCCAATATTTGATCTACAAAGGTAATGAAAAATTATCTTTCATAGTGGCAAGATTTAATTTTCTATAATCAATGCATATTCACCACCCTGTAACTTCTCTTGTAGGTATTAACTCATTATGTTCATTTACAGTTACAGTTACTCCTCTTTTCTTAGGAACACAATGAATTAGACTTACCCATGCACTATCTGAAATAGGGTAGATAATTCCAGCATCTAACCATTTTAAAATTTCTTTCTTTACAACTTCTTTCATAACAGGAGTCAATCTCCTTTGCAGATCAGCCCTAGGTTTGCAGTTCTCTTCCATAAATTCTATGCATACAAATTGAAGGACTGATTCCTCATCGGCATTATTTTTGGTCGGAGGAGTTGCTCGTAAGAAGCTGTCGGTCACCAGAATCAAAATCCCATCGGCCGCTTCGGTAAGAAGTTTTAATTTACATATATATTTAGTTTTAGAAAAATATGAAATCAAACTGACCCCATATTTTTCATAGTTTAAAAGTACTGTACCTCAAATCTTGTATCTATCCCGAAGGATAAACACAAACTTGAGGATAAGGCTCGATCAAATAAACTAAAGGATATATGACGTTCGTTTGGTCTGCGAAACCATTTTATTTGTCGATAATTTCCTTTATTTAATATAAAGGATTAAATAGGGTTTATATTAAGTTGGGTTCAGACATGCTTTCAATAAGGGCAAGCCCCTATAGTTAATTACATCTTAAATGACCAAAATCACCTAAGAAGACTCTCGATAAAAGTCAGGAAATATTATCTTCAAGGAGTTTCAAATGGTAGGGCTTTTTTATGAGATTAGACAAAGACGTGTGAAAAGGGGATTGGTTCAAATTTGGAACATTTTGTTGTAGAGTCCAAAGGAGGAAGAACTAGGGGTAGAGGTGTGGAAGGGGATTGGTTCAAATTTGGAACATTTTATTGTAGAATCCAAAGGAAGAAGAACTAGGGGTGAATGGGGATTGGTTCAAATTTGGAACATTTTATTGTAGAATCCAAAGGAAGAAGAACTAGGGGATAGGATTGGTTCAAATTTGGAACATTTTATTGTAGAATCCAAAGGAAGAAGAACTAGGGGATGTGGGGATCCAGAGGCGAACCTTGGTGACTTCCCAAGCTATCCTAATGTTTGGCTTTAGTTTTGAGTTCAGAGGAGAACCCTGGTGACTTCCCAAGCTATCCTAATGTTTGGCTTCAGTTTTGAGAAGAAATAGAGGAGAACCTCGGTGACTTCCCAAGCTATCTTAATGTTTGGCTTCAACTTTGAGGAGAAGTAAGAGGAGAACCCTGGTGACTTCCCAAGCTATCATAATGTTTGGCTTCAGTTTTGAGGAGAAATATTTAGGTCTTCAGTGACTTCCCAAACTATCCTAATGTTTGGCTTCAGTTGTAAGGAGAAATATTTAGGTGTTTCATCCTGCAAATTTTTTTAGTTAGGGCTTGCATTCATTTGAAATGATCACACAAATAGCTTGGAAGATGTGAGGATTTATGTCATGATGAACGATGACCTCGGAATCCTAAGATGAGTTAGGGCTTTTATTGTATAGCAGGGTTATACAAAGGCCTAAAAATAAGTTGAGAATTTTTGTTGCATAAGCAAGCAACCTCAAAGTCCTATGGCTCTATTGGTTATATCTAAGGAAGGAAGATTGGTTTAGCTTGGGAAGACATGTTTTGCTATTGAAGATGATTGTGCTGCCCACCAAGCTAGCTCCAAGCTCTATGCCGTGACGAGTTTGAGTTTTCTAGTGTGCCAAGTTATGATGTCAAATCAGGTGGGCCTATGGTTATAATTCTTTAAATTTTATGGGGGCATATTAAAGTTGATTAGAGCGACAGCGGTTAGGATCCTATGGTTCCCTCATTCAGGCACAACTATTTTCTTTTAGATTCACTTAGTCCAAATAAAATTACTAAACTCAACTTAATGAGTTTCAAAATTTCATTTAGACCATGGGAAGCCTTGTTAGCAACCATAGGTTACCTCCTCCGAGGAATTCTTGATCATCCAATAGAGACATCTTAAATTAGTTGCAATTTTAGTTTTGTGTGATGTTTGTGATTAAATTTTTAGTTGTTTTATATTTTGAATGTTGTGACAGAGAATTTTATCTTGGTTGATTTTGGTTTTAGTTTTGGTTTTGGTTTTGGTTTTGATTTTGGTTTTGGTTTTGTGGCTATCCTGATAGTTTTAGTTTTCATGCAGGTTAACATCGTTGTTTAGCATGCAAGTTTGTGTTTTGTTCATACATGCAGGAATAAAAGTGACCGACCATTTTCTTTTTGTAAATCGACAATTACAAGAATTTGATGGCGCTACTAGAAGATTTAAATTCCAACAACGGTGTCAAAATCTTGGCTGTGACTTTATATATATATATGTGTTTGATTTAATAAAGATGTATAGATATAATATTTGATAATGTCAAAGTCAAATTTGTTAACGCAAGTATACGTATCACTCAAGTAATATAGGGCTCTAATGGAGTGCTAATTATCGATCCCATAGGGAGAAACAGAATACTACGGACTAAGGCTTAATAAAAAGTAATACTTTAACTACAATGACGACGTTCAATTTTCTTATCTATCACTAATTGGAAATTGAAATAAGTAGGTAATTTGGATAACTAATAAATAACTAATGATAGAAAGTAGGGTTTAATTGTGATATTCAATAATCTAAGAAAGCATCCTTCTCCTTGTCAAGAAATTATAGTGAATGGATAAAATAAATTAGTTCAATTTATATTATGCCAAATAGGAGCATACCTATTCTTTACCTTTTGGTCCAAGCATATAGAACATTGACTAATCCTATGCTTGGTTACTAATTCTGCGGCTAGGCTGGGAGGATACCGGCTCTCACTTCTTAGCTCCCATGTTCCCCTCACCTGAGGGCTAACATCTGCACAGCAGTACCCAAACGATAGGACCGAATTAGAGATTTTAGTCTATCACTCTAAAATCTCCAATTCTACGCCCGATAGTATTATTTCCCTATTTATTTGCACCCAACTTCCAAGGGCTTTCACCTCCCTGAATCTTGAATGTAATCTTCACTTTAGTTGTAAAACTCAACGTATTTTAACAAATAAATTGACCAGATTGAAATTAAATTAAGATCGAAGTGAAAAGATCATCACAATTTTTGAAACATTTTCATGGCTTCACAATAAAGCTCGAAATTCATATATAAAATCAAATCCATACAAACAATAACAAGTAAATAACTTATCTCTAAATTTCTCCCTAAGAACACTCCTCGAAGTTCCTTCGAATCTCTTCCTTTCTTTACGACACACGGAATTCCTCTTCGAAGTATTAAGGAGGAAGAAATCTCTCACTTTCCCTCCACTCTTATAATTTCTCCAAGAATTCATCATAGTTCATGCTCTAGCAAGCTCTCTACATACTAATGGAACCTATCTAACCTCCGGGACTCTCTTATTTTCAGCCTAAATCTTCTCTTTAAAGATGTGGATGAGTTTTACCAAGAGTTGCTTATGCACCTCTCCAAAATCTGACCTTATCCATTGTACAAGTACACATAACCGTTAATCTCACCGTCAGCGGCCTCGATGGCGCCGTCAGCGACCTTCTAGAGATTTTGTCCTGTAACCTCGGGAAAAGCTCGTGTCGTCGGCGCCCTACTGCAATTCTCCACATTTTGGTCCTTTTTGCTCCAAATTTGCTTCTTTTTACATCTTTTTTCTCCATTGACCTTAATTCATCATTCAAGTATAAAAGTACCTTTCGTTAAAGTTCAATATTATTAAAAACAGTATAAAAGAGGTATGAAAATCTCAACATATTTTACTTTGGTCAAAATCCCCCATACTGAACTATTACTTGTCCTCAAGTATTTTTAGTACTATATAAAAGTTATGATCTACTTCAGTAATATTTTATTTTAGAAATACTATAAGTTTGATTTAGATAAATAGCATAGTGAGATTTTAAGAAAAAATTCAAGTAATTGACTTAACTCTACAACCATCAGATTATCTAGTCATCAAGTTTTAAGAATTCCAATTTTCTATTTATTTCAAGAATGACTATATATTGCAATATTAACTCACTTAGAATATCAAAAAGATAAGAATTTCATGAGAACTCTATTAGTAGAAAGATGTATTCCGTAAATATAAGTTCAGGAATGTATTCAAGTTTTCCCTTTAGGTAAGTCCAGTGAAGCTAATTTTTTATTTGCATATTCTCAGGCTTCTCCTCACTTTCATTTTTGTTTCTTTTTTTTTCTTTTTAATTTGGATTGTTTTCAATCCTATATATATTTTTTTCTTTTCATTTCAGGGATTGTTTTCAATCTTTTCTTTTTTCCTTTTTCAAGTGAGAATTACTACATTTGGATAGCCTTTAATGATTTTGAACTTCACTTTTCTTTCCCTAAATTTGAAACTCAAAGCATTTCTTACCTTATAAATATTTCATAGTTTTCACATCATTGAATCCCAATCTTTTCTTCTCAAATGAGTTTCCAGATTCTTAATACTTCAAAATATAGTTTCCTTTAATTTAAATAGTTAACTATAATCTTATTCTCTTATACTAAATATCTTAAGTTACAAAATTAATTTTCATTACAAAAATATTTCTTTAAATCTACCATTATATTTAAATAGTTACAAAAATGTAGTTACCTAAATTAAGTTCATTACATAAAATCATATAAATAATTTTTGAATATATTGAAATAGAGGACATCTAATAGTTAATCTTTTTCTTCCCTCCCCAAAACTTAAATTTTTAAAAATGAAATAANAAATATGAAATAAAGGTGGAAAGAAAATACTATAAATATAAATCATACCTCAGTATTGAAAGCATCTTTATCATTCTAAAATTTTTGCAGGCCTTCTCAAATTTTTACTTCACCTGGTCTATAATATTAGGAGCTTTCTAACAGTACAAATCATTAGAGGAATTTCTGGGAAATGAAATTTTGAAATATGTATAAAAACTAAAACAAAAACATAGAACATTTCTTAACACAATTACAAAGCTAAACAAAAGTGAAAAATACTAAAATGAAAATAAATATCACATCGCATTACAATCCACAAAGTACTGAGCAACATCTACAACTTACACATGCACATTTCTACCACCACATTAAACATTTAAAAAAATAAAATTATCTAAACACTTACAAACTTTCACAAAACAAAACATCACATTTATATATAAATTCCAAGTGGTACAATAGACGTTACATAACAAACCTAAATTTGGTATTTTCTCAACCTCAATACATTAATTCAGCATCGTAATCCAAACAACAACACTCAAAACGCTGAAAACAAAACATCCTATACTTAGTCTCAACTATAGTGAGATTATAAGCATAATTCTAAAGAAAAGCAAATATAAAGTTCAAATCTAAACACACATAAACATATAGGTAGCATAGTAAATCTACTACTCATCAAATTCTGTGCTTGTTTCTCCTCTGAGATCACCCATTGATTGCACATGAACGAAGAGGCTGTAGAAGGGTTAGAAAGGAAATTCATCAGTTGAATCCTCCTCAATTAATTTCATCCTCCTCATCAGTAGTATCAAGCTATCTTATAAATGTCCAGAGTGATCGAAATGTTCTTTCATCCTCCAGTCTAAATGATCAAAGAAATAAGAGATATTATTAATTGTATTTATCACATTTTGTACCTCCTTTTCCAATTTCTTGATTCGGTGCAGGATCACCAAAGACTTATCCGGAACTAAGGCTTGAACTGGAAATGAATTTTGAGATGATTGATCAACTATCATGGTCATGTCATTTTCATCTTCAAATGATGGAAATCTTTCAATTGGGTCCAAAGGTTTCCAAGGTAGCAGTACCTTTTCCCAGTTTTCATATGATACTTGAGACTGGCTGTAAAGTGAGAAAATTGTGGAAGGGTGTTCAAGACCATAAGTTGATCCGTGAACGATCAGGCCTAAAACTAACTTCACAATTATAGATCCAATATCGATCGGCAGTCCCCTTCGGATGCAGTAATTCAGAATGGCACTTTAAAAACTTTACCAACCTTCATTGTCGATAACAGTTTCGAAGAAATGAAGAAGTGTTAGTGTTTAGAGACGGGATTCAAAAGTGTTGAAGAAAAACTAACATACTCATACTCTCACATTTCCCAATCACCAGTTTTGTCCGTCAAATACTGGTAAATTTCATTCATCTGGTTTCTCATTGGGACCAAATTGGAATAGTGGCAGACAGGAATATTCTTTATCATATATAACTCATTGATCCGTGCAAGAGTGAAAGTAATCCATCTTCCTCGCACATAAACAACTCCTTGGTTGATTCCATGTAAATTTGTATAAAATTCTTTTACCACAGAACCACCTGGCGGTAATAGTGTAGCACAGTATTTCCCATCTTCACCGCACTATCATTTCTTCAATATCCGTTGTAGGATTATTTTTTCTTCATCAGCAATTTGTTGATGATTCACTGCTCTTTTGCATTAATGAACTTTTGCCGATTGAAAACTCGCATTCTGGGATAATCATGGGAAATGGAGCCATAGGAATGAAATTAACAGAGTTTTATTTTGTTCTTGGGGAGAAAATATGAACTAGAGTTCAAATTTTTTAGTTTAAAAATACTATTCCCGTCCAAAAACCGTCAAAAACCGCTCATTGGACACAAAAAATTGCCTCTCACCAGTCTCGCCGTCTGCAGCCTCGAGGGTGTCGTCGACACGCCTTTGTATTAATTTTGTCTGGACTCTCAGGAAAAACACACCGTCGACGCCCAAAGCAAAATTTTCACAGTTTCGCTCTGGTCCGAATGCGTTTCAATTTTTCTTTATGGATACAATTTTTAAGATGTTTTAAGGGTAAATAAGAGTAGTAGAGCTTAATACTACTATAAACTAGAGATAAATTTACATAACAACTACTATAATTGTGAATAAAGTAAAGATAAATATGAGTTACCTCCCATAAAGCGCTTTGTTTAACGTCGTCAGCCCGACCTATTCACGTGTTATTCAGGTTGACTGATCATTAAAACCTCTTTAAAATTTGGTCTGTTACCCTCATAATATGGTTTTAATCTATGTCCATTTACTTTAAATCTATTTCCCATTTTCTGATCTTCAATTTCAACAGTTCCGTAAGTATAAACTTGAGTCACAGTAAATGGCCCTATCCAACAAGACTTCAATTTCCCAGGGAACAACTTCTGCCTTGTATTGTAAAGCAAAACTTCTTATCCTGGTTCAAAGTTATTTTGGTTAATCTTCCAATCATGCCATAACTTTACCGTTTCCTTACAAATTCTGTCATTATCATAAGATTCATTTCTTAATTCTTCCAATTCATTTAATTGTAACAATCTCTTCTTACCAGCATCTTTCAAATTATAATTGAATTCTTTAATCGCCCAATAAGCTTTATGCTCCAATTCTACTGGTAAGTGACAAGTCTTTCCAAAAATCAGTCTGTAAGGAGTCATTCCAATTGGAGTTTTATAAGCAGTCCAGTAAGCCCATAATGCGGTATCCAATCTAGTGGACCAATCTTTTCTACTAGGGTTTACAGTCTTTTCAAGTATTTGTTTAATCTCTCTATTAGAAACAATTAATCCACTGGTTTGAGGATGATAAGCAGTAGAGATTCTATGAATAATATTAAATTTTTTTGCCAATCTATGAATATATTTATTCCTAAAACGAGATCCTCTGTCACTAATAATCATCTTAGGCATTCCGTATCTAGTGAAAATATTTTCATTAAAAATCTTGAAAGGCATTCCGTATCTAGTGAAAATATTTTCATTAAAAATCTTGAAAAATTTTTATCATCACAGTGAGGTAAAGCTTGTGCTTCAATCCACTTAGAGACGTAGTCTACTGCAATTACTATATATAAGTTCTCAATTAAAGGAATAAATGGTCCCATAAAATCTAATACCCAAACATCAAAGATCTCAACTTCCAATATGAATCTTAGAGGCATTTCATTTCTTCTAGATATATTGCCTACTCGTTGACAGTGATCACAAGTTTTTATATATCTATAAACATCTCTAAATATAGTAGGCCAATAAAATCCAGCCGTTCACAAGTTTTTATGTATCTATAAACATCTCTAAAGATAGTAGGCCAATAAAATCCAGCTTGCAAAATTTTATAAACAGTTTTATCAATCCCAAAATATTCTCCAATTTCAGAATCATGACATTTGAGTTTTTATGTATCTATAAACATCTCTAAAGATAGTAGGCCAATAAAATCCAGCTTGTAAAACTTATAAGCAGTTTTATCGCTCCCAAAATATCCTCCAAATTCAGAATCATGACATTTTTGAATGATCAGTTAAGTTTCTTCATAAGGTACACATCTTCTCATAATCAGATCCTTACATTATTTATATAAATAAGNAAAAGTTGTTTGTCAGGGAAACTATCTGTAACTTTATTGTCTGCATCAGATAATTCATGGTTTTCTAATCTTGACAAATGATCAGCAATTTGATTATTAGTTCCCTTTCTATCAATAACTACAAGATCAAATTCTTGTATCAATAATATCCTATCTATTCAACTTGGTCGACCTTTTTCCTTTTGTAAATCGACAATTACAAGAATTTGATGGCGCTATTAGAAGATTTAAATTCCAACAATGGTGTTGAAATCTTGACTGTGACTTTATATATATGTGTGTTTGATTTGATAAAGATGTATAGATATAATATTTAATAATGTCAAAGTTGAATTTGTCAACGCAAGTATACGTATCGCTCAAGTAATATAGGGCTCTAATGGAGTCCTAGTTATCGATCCCACAGGGAGAAATAAAACATTATGGACTAAGGCTTAATTAAAAGTAATACTTCAACTACAACGACGACGTTTAATTTGCTTATCTGTCGCTAATAGGCAATTGAAATAAGTAGATAATTTGGATAACTAATAAATAACTAATGATAGAATGTAGGGTTTAATTGTGACATTCAATATATAAGAAAGCATCCTTCTCCTTGTCAAGAAATTATAGTGAATGGATAAAATGAATTAGTTCAAATGTATATTGTGTCAAATAGGAGCATACCTATTCTTTACCCTTGGGTCCAGGCATAAAGAACATTGGAATCATTCTCCTTGTCAAGAAATTATAGTGAATGGATAAAGTGAATCAGTTCAAATTATATTGCGCCAAATAGGAGCATACCTATTCTTTACCCTTTGGTCCGGGCATAAAAAACATTGACTAATCATTTGGTCCAGGCATAAAGAACATTGACTAATCCTATGCTTGGTTACTGATTCTGCGGCTAAATATTCTTTACCCTTTGGTCCAAGCATAAAGAACATTGACTAATCCTACACCTTGTCAAGAAATTATAGTGAATGGATAAAGTGAATCAGTTCAAATTATATTGTGCCAAATGATATATAAGAAAGCATCCTTCTCTTTGTCAAGAAATTATAGTGAATGGATAAAATGAATTAGTTCAATTTATATTATTGTCAAGAAATTATAGTGAATGGATAAAATGAATTAGTTCAATTTATATTGTGCCAATAGTTTCTCCCTGTCAAGAAATTATAGTGAATGGATAAAGTGAATTGGTTCAAATTATATTGTGCCAAATAGGCACCTATTCTTTACCCTTTGGTCCTGACATAAAGAACATTGACTAATCCTACGCTTGTTTACTGACTATTCTTTACCCTTTGGTCCAGGCATAAAAAACATTGACTAATCCTACACTTGTTTACTGAATCTGCGTGTTACCCTTTGGTCCAGGCATAAAGAACATTGATTAATCCTACGCTTGTTTACTGAATCTGCCTTACCCTTTGGTAGCATAAGGACATTGACTAATCCTATGCTTGGTTACTGATTCTGTGGCTAGGCTGGTAGGATACCGACTCTCACTTTGGAGCTCCCATGTTCCGTTCACCTGAGGGCTAACATCTACAAATCAGCACCCAAACGATAGGACCGAATTGGGGATTTTAGTCTGTCACTCTAAAATCTCCAATTCTATGCCCGATAGTAATATTTCCCTATTTATTTGCACTCAACTTCTAAGTGCTTTGACCTCCCTGAATCTTGGATGTAATCTTAAGTTTAATTGTAAAACTCAACATATTTTAACAAATCAATTGGCCAGATTGAAAGTAAATTAAGATGGAAGTGAAAAGATCATCACAATTTCTTAAATATTTTCATGGCTTCACCAATTCAAATCACCATTTCACAAATCTCAAGACAATGAAAAAGATAGAGAAAACTAACCAGAACTCATGTGAAAGCACAACAAAACTCGAAATTCATATATAAAATTAAAGCCATATAAACTATAACAAGTAAATAACATATTTCTAAATTTCTCCCTAAGAACACTCCTTGAAGGTCCTCTGAATCTCTTCCTTTTTTTGCAGCACACGAAATTCCTCTTCGAAGTAGCAAGGAGGAAGAAAACTCTCACTTTCCCTCCACTCTTACAATTTCTCGAATAATTCCTCACTGTTCACGCTCTAGCAAGCTTTCTACACACTAATGGAACCTATCTAACCTCCATGACTCTTTTATTTTTAGCCAAAATCTTCTCTTTAAAGATGTGGATGAGTTTTCCCAAGAGTTGCTTATGCACCTCTCCAAAATCTGGCCTTATCCATTGTACAAGTACACATAACCATCAATCCCGCCGTTGACGGCCTCGATGGCGCCATCGGCGGCCTTCTGGGAAATTTGTTCTGTAGCCTCAGGAAAAGCTCGCCGTCGGCGCCCTAGTGCAATTCTCCACATTTTGGTCCTTTTTGCTCCAAATTCGCTCCTTTTTTGCATCTTTTTGCTCCATTGACCTTAATTCATCATTCCTGCAACAAAACATCAAAAATACCTTTCTTTAAAGTGCAATATCATTAAAAAGAGTATAAAAGAGTTACGAAAATCTCAACATATTTTACTTTGGTCAAAAAGCACAGTATGAAAGTACAAGAAAGACAACATTGAAAACTGTAAAAGCGTACCTAACGAGTCTTCTCGTTCCAACACCTGAAACTCCAAAGGCATGTTAAGGCAGTTTATATGAAACGGGGAAGTAAAATTTTGACGACCTACCTAACCCTAGGTCATATCTTGGTGGATCCTTAGGATTTTCATTAAGGATGTTTTTATCATGCAAACAATATTAAGTTTAGTAGATATCTGAGGTATCCAACAAGTTAAGAGGAAGAAGCAAGTCCATGCTCCCCTCTTATCACCTTGTGAAATGTCTCAAGCCCTTAAACTTATTATGTTGCTTAATAATTCGTCTTATGAACACCATAATTCTCATTGAACATCGATGTATCAATTATACCTAAGAGTAAGGTAATTATGAGTTGTAATTTAATTTTGAGTATTATGTGGGTGAAGACCTTTAAATAGGCAAGTTAGTGTTATTGGAACACTTTGCCAAATTTTGGTACTAATTGGGTTGTAGTATTTGAAAGATGTTCTAATTTTATTTATGTTTGTTTTTCTAATCCTCATTTAATTAGTCTTGATTTAACTTGGATTACTACTAAGTTTTTAAGACTTAGGTGAGTGCCTTGATTAGTTTTAAAAATGTTAAGCTTCAGCTGATAATGATTCATTATTTAAATTTCATTTGAAAATCAAATAAGGGTATTAAATTGATTAATTATTGACTTCAAAACTCATACCCCTAAGTCCTAGGTTCATTTTATTTTAATAAACTTCTAAATTTTAATAATCTAGAAATTTATTAACTTATCTTTTTAATTAAGAAAGTGAGGTTGGTTTCTACCAATTAACCCATTGTATTTCAAACATCCAATTAAACTAATTAAGATCAGAGGTTGATCATTTCCCTCCTTGAATTAAGCCTAAATGTTAATTAAGGCTAAATTTCCAAAATTACACATTTTCCCTAAGGGTCAACACTTCATAATTCATCAAATTTAATCCAAATGACTTTGAAATTTTTATCCTACCTCATTCATGGGTTAATTAAGACATCAGAGGAGAAAATTTCTCAAAATTTAATTTATTTTATATAATTATTTTCATGCAAAAACAGGATTTTTCAAAGAAAATTCCTTTCAAAATTTAATTTAATTTATATAATTATTTTCAAGCAAAAATAGGATTTTTCAAAGCTCAAAATTTAATTTATTTTATATAATTATTTTCATGCAAAAACAGGATTTTTCAAAGAAAATTCCTGAATTTAATTTATTTTATATAATTATTTTAATGCAAAAATAAGATTTTTCAAGGAAAATTCCTCTTACCTCATTCATGGGTCAATTAAGACATCAGAGGAGAAAATGTGATTTTTAAAAATTTAATTATTTATATATAATTTTCATGCAAAAATAGGATTTTTCAAAGAAAATTCCTAACTTGACCAAGATAAATCCTAATCACTTGAAATTTTTACTAGAGGTAGACCTAGGCCAGAGAAGCCTTTGGATTAAATTTCATGACTTTTTTTAATTTTATTTGAATTTTAAGAATTATTTTAATTTTTGAGGTATTTATTAAATATAAAAAATTTTAAATAGGGAAAACTAAGTTTTGTATTTTTGAAAAATATTCTTCAAGTCAAGGAACCCAGAGGAGAAAATTTTATATTTTTCTAATTTTTATTTGATTTATTGGAATTATTTTAGTGAAAATCCATTTTTAGCCTTTAAAAATTATTTTTTAGCTTTAAAATTCAGTATCTTTATTTAGAAAATCAAGAAAAATATTCTAATTATTCCTAAGTGCTTAAGAAGTAATTTAGAACATTTACATGAATTTTATTACTTTTTTTTATTTTTAGGGATTTTTAATTATTTTAAATATTCAAAATGGGCTCAAAAATCAAATTTTTATTTTAAACACTATTTTATTTTTAGAAAATACCCTTGATCATACAGTACTCAAAAAATAAGTTTTTGTAAATTTTTGAGTTATATTTTGATTTTCTTAAAAAATCATTTAAGTGCTAAAATGATACTTATCTTTAAAAATGAACTTAAGCCATCAAATGAACTCAAAATGCTTTGAAATTTTTATGGTGAGTTCTATGGATCCTAATAAATAGTGGAGATAAAAAATCCAATCATTTTATTGTTTGTATTTTTCAGAATTAATTATCTTAGTTATTTAGGGTTTGTAAAGATTAGGTGTATTTAGAATGATTTGATTCATGAGAAATTTTCCTAAAGGTTCACTGCTCATCATAAACCTTCCAAAATTTTTTGAGATTTTTTCTAAGCAACATGCTAATTTCCATGATTAATTTAAGCAAATAATGCATATAAACTTGAAAAATAAGGATCTCTGTCTAGGGACCTCCTTTGACTTTGAAAAAATCAGAAGATATTCCCTATAATAGAGGTAACAATATACTAAAATTTCAATCCATGTGATATGCCTATATGCATGGAAAATCAAAAAATTCAAATCATTATTTAATTAATTAAAAATAAAATATGCATCACATGGACTTAAAATTATTTTCACTTTATTCTCCACTATTCACTAAGCAAGAGGATATTTTTATTTTTCTACACTATGATATGGAATTTTGAAGCTAGGGCTATTTTCTAATTTTGTAAATTCCCTATTTGTCTATTTAAACATGCAGCGCTGGCTAGATCCTATGCAGCTCCGAAGGCACGCGTGGCATGCTCTAGTTGGACACCGCCATCCACGTAGCCGCTGACTCGGCCCACGATTCATGTAAGGAAATGCTGTCCGGCTTGACCTCCTCCTTCTATCCGATATACGCGCGATCGGACGGCTTCCCGTCATCGTCCCCAATAGAGAGATCTCGTGACCGTCCATACTAAAACCCTAAGATCTCGGCCAAGAATCAACCAAATCACTTTTGGTTTAATCCTATGAACTCGTCTAAGTGAGACGAACATAACCACACTATAATCATCAAATTAAATTAAGCCTAATTAAATGGAGAGTCAAAATAGGCTCGGAAGGAAGAGGAGATCAATACCTTGGCTTTGAGAAGTGAAGCTTCGATCAGAGGTGCTCAGCACATTCGTTGGGGTCCAAGGAGGCTAGAAATTGAGCCTTTGGTCTTGGTGAAATGCCTAGACCTAAATTCGACCAAGGTCGATTTCAGGTGTTGATCAAAATTTTGCTTCTTGTTATCTTAGTGTTGTGAAGGTGTGTATACAAGTAATTTAAGTTTGGTGGACTGTGGAGGTGGATTGAGCTCTGTCCTGGTTTTATACAAAAGTTTGAGCTCAAAATTGAGCTTCCACAGTGTGGATAAGTGGGGGAAGATGGTTGGATTGCACTGAGGAGGTATCAAAGAAGCTATGTGAGTGATTTGGAGGTCTCTCTCTGAGAAAATTTCAACTCTATCTCCATGGCCGTGGAGGGGAGCTTTTATAAAAAATGGCTTAAGGCTTGCTGCCACGGCCAATTGGGGGGTGAAATGTGCTGCCTAGGTGGAGGGCAGAGAGGCTCCAACATATAATTTGGATGAGGTTGCCTCTAGGTTAGAATTTGGTTTAATCTAATGAGGGTGGCTCTCAGTTTGGCCATTTTCCGACCACTATGCCAACTGACCAGCCAGGGGGAGGTGGCTAAGAGCTCAGGGAACCCAGGGGAATATGTCACAACAATTTAATGTGTTTAGACTTTGTTTTGGCAAAAAAAAATCTTAAATTTAAATATGTCACAACAATTTAATGTGTTTAGGCTTTGTTTTGGCAAAAAAAATCTTAAATTTAAGCAAATATTGAATGAAATCCTTTAATATATGGGACCTTTGGTCCATGGCTTAGTTTAGGTGGTTTTAAGAGGTTTAGGCTGGCCACTAGGGTCCAACTAATGGCTGTGGAGTCATTAATTTGACGGCTTTGGGGTAGTTAGGCCATCTTTAGTGCATGGGTTCAATGTGGGTTCAAGTGATCAAAGCTTGGGTTTAGGCAAGGCTAGCAATGTCAATTGGTCTAATTGAATGATCAACATTTTTTAGATGATTGTTATGAAGATTTTTGGTGAAGGGTTGAAGTGTTTTTGAGTTCAATTGGTGGGTCAATTTGAGGGATTTTTGAAATTTGGTCAATTTTGGCATGTTGGGTTAGACATGGGTCTAGCTTGGGCTAGCCTTGAGCTAAGTCCAAATTACATGGTTCAAATGATCAAGGGAGATTTTATGAAGATTTTTCATGAAGGGATGGAGCAGAAATTTTGGGGCTAAGGCCATCAATTTGGTGGGATTTTGAGACATGGCCATTTTGGGGCAAATTTGAGGCTTTTTGGACTTAGGTTCAAATAAAATGAAATTGAGGCCACACCAAGGCCAATTGAAGGTCAAGTTTGATGTATGTGAATATTATGAAGGTTTTTCAACACAAATTGTGGTAATTTGAGTAGGCCATGGGTTCAATTTGGTGGAACCAAGTCATGGGGCCAAAATTGGGGTTTTGACTAAATCAAAAATTTGGTTTGAATGATGGACTAATCGAGCTTGGATTTGGTCTATATTGGTCACATAAAGAGTGTATTTGAGTTTAGAATTGAAATTGGGATAATTTGAGAACAATATAATAAACATTTGGAGTGATTTGGGGAAAATATGGGCCTTTAAAGGGCAATTTGGTGGTTTTGATCAAAGATGGTCAAATTGGCCAAATTGGGTCATGTGATAGTTGAGAAAAATAAAATTGGGAATATTTGGGTGGTTTTGGGAATTTTTTAGTTTTTTGGGAATTTTTGGAATCTTGGGCTAAGGAGGGGCATTTTGGTAATTTGGCCAATTTTGGTGATTTTGGGTAGTTTGGTTGTTTTCAAGGTGTTTGAAATGATTTTTGAACCAATTTGGGTATTTTGGGTAAATTTGGGAATTTTGGCCAAATTTGGGGCCCCAAGTGTAGCTAGGTAATTTGGGGGAATTTAGGGGCAAAAGGATAGGTTGGATATCTTGGTAGAGTTGGAGTGCCAACCACCATCAATAAACCATGGACCAATGGAAACCCCATTTTGGGTCCTCTACGTAGTGGTCTTAGCTAAACCCTAGCATAGGGCTAGTGGGTTTAGGGGGCCACTTACATGAGTCTCCCAAAAGTATCAAGGGACCAAAGCCTAGAAGTTTAAGTTTAGGATTGTGAGTGATTGTGACTGAAAATATGTACCTTAAGCCCTAGACCAACTTCCAGGGTTAACCATACGGTCCAGTAGTCCTAAGGGTGACTCATTTTGAGTTCCCCCATAATGACCCCACCTACTAAATGCTAGAGGTTAGGACCAATATGTGGAACTTCAAGTTAAGTAAAGAGGAGTGTAGAATTTATAATGGTAAGGGTTCCTTTTCTAGTTTTCTAAGAACAGTCAATAGGAAAGTCCTATGGCTAGACCTTAGGCTACTAAGGAGAAAAAAATAAACCTCAACCAAAAGTGAGGTCAACATTCCTTTAATATCAGCAATTATCCATCCAAAGGCTTTATTAAAATTTTTCAAAATTTTTGTCAACCTTTCTTCTCCTTCCATCGATAATTTTGAGGAAATTATAACTGGTAAAGTAGAGGAATCTCCTAAAAAGGTATATTTTAAATGATCATGAAGTAACTTCAACTCTAGTTCTGGAGGTTTTTCAATAGATGGACAGAAATGATTTATCTTTGTCTATCATGTCAGAAACTTCAAAACTTTCTCAAACATAATTTTAGTTTTCCTTAAAATGATCTTCACATTGATTTAATGCCTCTTCTTGCTTGTGTTTCAAATCCTTTTTGTCATATTTTTCTTCATAAGTAGTTCTAAAATGACATTCACTTAGATATCTTATAACATCTATCCTATAGCATTCATTATCTTTACCTTTTGCAGGGTATTTCATTGATTTTAAAATGTTAAAAGTAACAGTTTGATCATTGATGCACATTGTTAATTCCCATTTCTACAAATCTATCATTGCTCTTCCTATGGCTAGGAAAGGTCTCCACAAAATGATAGGTATCTCTTTATCTTCCTCCATATTTAGGATAATGAAATCAACAGGAAAGATAAATTGATCCAGTTTTACTAGGACATCTTTTATAACTCCTTTAGTTATCGAATGATCTGCTAACTACAAAGTTACAAGAGTAAGGATTATTTATTTGAATCCCAATCTCTTAAATATTGATAATGGCATAAGGTTAATGCTTGCACCTAAATCACATAAGGCTTTCCCATAAAATCTGTCTCCTATAGCACATGGAATTGTAAAGCTACCAGGGTCTTTAAGCTTTTTAGGAATCTTCTTCTGAATTATCGCACTGCACTTCTCACTAAGTGCAACAGTCTTATTATCTTCAAACTTCATTTTCCTATTAAGAATATCCTTAATAACTTTACATAGCTCGACATTTGTTCTAAGGCTTCAGCAAATAGAATATTAATTGTAAGCTTCTTAAATATTTCCATAAATTTTGAAAATTGTTTATCCAACTTCTGCTAACAAAGTCTCTGAGGAAATGGAGGTGGTGGTTTTTCAAAATTAATTTTTAGTGGAGAAATAAGTCTCTTAGAATCTTTTGGAGCGTACTCTTTTGATTCTTAAATTTCTTCTCTGTCTATTTCAAATTCTTTTTGAACCCGACCTTCAAACTCTCTCCAGCTTCTAAGTTGAATGTCTTTTACTTGTTATTTATTCTGGTCTTTTGGATTTGATTCTGTACTACTAGGAAGTGTTTCTTGGGATCTATTACTTAATGAATTTACTAGTTGCCCAAGTTCATTCTCAATATTTCTAATTGTAGCTCCTTGACTTTGTAATTGATTTCCCATTTGAAACACCACTTCTTCTATATACAACTTCTTCTCCTTAAACTATGTGTTATTATTGAAACCTGGAGGATAAGTAGATTCTATAATTATTATTCCCTTAGTTGCTCCAATTTAAATGAGTTTCCTTGGTTGTTCCTCCATTGTTGATTATTATCACCCGAATTATTGTTCCTCTTAAAGTTTGGATGGTTCTTCCAACCTGGGTTATAATAATTTGAATATGGGTTAGTATGCTTATTATTTATGGCATTCAAAGTTTCTAATGATGCTTGAGAATCTACCATTTGGCCTAAACTTATTATTTATGGCATTCAAAGTTTTTAATGATGCTTGAGAATCTACCATTTGGCCTAATGATTTGTTATTTATGGCATTCAAAGTTTCTAATGATTCTTGAGAATCTACCATTTGGCCTAATGAATTTTCTTCAATCATTGAAATTGGTTGAGAAAAATCATTCTAAATTGGTCTAACTTCCTTGAAATTGTAGCAACTTGATTTGCTAACATGGACAATGCATCAATTTCATTAATAATGGCTACTTTCTTAAAATTTACCCAGTCAAAAGGCCATTGAATATTAATAGTAGCCATTTCTTCAATTAAAGCATAAGCGTCATGAAATAGTTTTGACATCAATGAACCACCAGCAGCGACATCGATAATTGATCGAAGAAATCCAACTAATCCATTATAAAAGGTTTGAATTATTAACCAATCTGGTATAGCATGGTGTGGACACTTTCTTAATTATTCCTTAAATATTTCTCATGCTTCATAAATAGATTCCCCTTCTAACTGATCAAAAGAACTAATATCATTTCTAAGCTTTGCTGTTTTTGATGTTGGAAAATATTTAGTAAAGAATTTTTATGCTAAATCACTACAAGTTTTGATAGATCCAGGTGCTAACAAATTTAACCACATCTTAGCTTTATCCCTTACTGTGAAAGGAAATAACCTAAGTCTTATGGCATCACCTAATACACCATCATATTAAAATGTAGCGCACAATTCTAGAAAATTGGCAAGATGTAAATTTGGATCTTCAGTTGGTGATCCCCCAAACTGATTATTTGATACCATTTGGATAATTGCAGGTTTAAGCTCAAATGAATTAGCCACTACAGTAGGTTTTTGAATACTACAATAAAGTTCATCTACAGTAGGGTTGATATAATCTCTTAAAGATCTAAACTCTTGATGGATTTTGGCATTTTAATTATTTTGGTCTGCCCTTTCTGTAATTTTTTTTTTATTTTTTCAAAATATATAATTTTTTTGGTTTTTCTTATTTTTATAATAGTTGTTTCTAATTTAGAATTGTAGGGCACTAGTCCTTCAGAACCTGAACTACGCGTACACTAACATATAATAAAATAAAATAAAATAAACCAAACAAAAAAAGATAAAGTAAGATAACTTAAAGTTTAAATAATACTTCCTAAAAATAGAAATTTGCTTTTAAAATCAATTTCTCCCCGACAACGGCGCCAAAAACTTGATCCCTAGATACTGCTAATATGCACAGTACAACAATAATTCAAATTATACTTCACTTATATTTCTTTACTTTGCAACAAAACCAAAAACTTGATCCTGAAGAAAAATCAGTATTTAATTTTTAATTTAGATATATTGGGATACAACGCAAGTAAACGTATCATTCTCAAGTAATATAGAACTTTTTGATTAAGACCTGAATATCAAAACCACAGGGAGAATACGCAATATGCACTATTGAACAGTAAACTTTATATTTTTATTAAAAAGATAATTATATAAACTAAAGATGATTTTTTCATTAATTAAAATTTAAATATTTTTGGTATTTTCAATATTTTGATAGAATAATAACAATTTAAAAAGATAACTAAAATTCTTGTAGAAGAAAAGACTAAATATGAAAATATCTTTCTTCTTGTTATGAATCAAAAATAAGTATAGAAATTCTATTGTGGAAGTATGCAAATTATGTTGTGACAAATAGGAGCAATAATATTCCTTACTCTTACTAGAGATGCTATAAATAACATTGGCTAATTTAAAGTTTAAATAGTTCTGAAGACCAGCCAGGCAGGCAAGATACTAGCTCTCACTTTAAAGTTCCCTCGATTCCCTCCACCTGGGGGCTAACATATCGTATCAGAACCTAAAATAATAAACCAAGTTTGGGGCTTTAGTCTATTACTTTAAAGTCATTTAACTCTACACCCTTCATATGAATATTTCCTTATTTATTTGCACTCAATCATATGAACTATATTCTCATTCATACAACCTCATTGGATTCTTTCTAATAGTTGACTGAGATAATATCAGTACGATTTTTACATGTTCTCACAAGAAATTTTAACATCTGGATTGGCAAAATCAAGAAGTAAATGAAGTGCATAGATTTAAATCATCGCAACATCTTCCATCATTTAAGATCATTACTTTCCACAACTTTCATCCAAAACTTAATCACTAATCATTTTAAGAAGAAAGATAAAGAAAACTACTCAGAGTCCATGGAGAAAACAAAACCACACTTTAGTTTAAAAGTAGAAACCATTGTGAAACCAACAACAAGTCTCAATTGAAAGCAAAATTATTCTCAAAACAAAAAGATAAAAACTTATCTCAAGTCCTCCATCAAGCTTTTGAAGTTCCTTTGATTCTCTTCTCTTTACAATAACCCAACATAAAATAGCAAAAAGGATAAAATAAAAGTAAAAGTGTTGCCAAAAAATCTCTCCGAACTAACTCCCCAAATGAGAACTTTCAAAACTTTCCAATACTTTTAGGACCCCTTTCTAAGTCCTCTTTTCTTTCTTTTATAATTATCTAAAAGGTGTCTTGGTTTCTCTTCAAAATATTTCTAGATTCGATGTATTTCTCCAACAGATGCATCCTTTCGTGATAATTTTTGTCCATGGTGGTTATAACCACCTATTAAGTAAATGGGTGCCTCAAAAACCTCTTTAAAAACCACATAAACCAAATTTACTCATCCAATAACTGCCACTGACACTTAAGCGTGGGGGCTTTGGCGCTTAGGCGTGGCCATCTCTTTTTAACCAGTGCTTAAGCACCAGATCTGGCGATTAGGTGCCAAAACTCTCTTTACTTTTTTTCTCCAAATTTGATCCCTTTTCACTCCTTTAAGCATTTTTCACCATTTTTACCTGTATCTAGAAGAAAAACACAAAAATACCTTTCATTAAAGCACAATATCTCAAAAATAGATATAAAAATGTGTCTAAAAACACTATATATTTTAGGTGCATCAAAATCCCCCAAACTTAAAATGTTACTTGTCCTCAAGTGTCACTTCAATCTTTAAAAGCTAAATATGTATGAGATGTATATGAGTTTCTTTAAAAGTTAATAAAATTTTGATTTAGAAATATAGCAGCCTAATTTTGAAAAAATATTTAGTAAATGAGACCGACTTAAAGTTTAGAAATTTTTAATGTTAAGAAAGATGAAAATATGAGTTTCTATCTAATTCAGAAATATATTGTAGATTTTTCAAATTTAGAATTTAGTTCTTTCATTATCTCCACTTAAAAATTTTCATTAAAAATAATTTTACTTACTATATTATATTTATAAGCTTAAGAGTTTCTCAAGTCTTATACTTTAAAAATATCAAATGTGACCAATTTTTTATTAGGCACTAATCCTCAAGGTTATCCTTCCTAATTTTTTTTTCTTTTTCTTTTTCTTTTCTTTCTCTTTTTCTTTTCTTTCTCTTTTTTTTCCTTTTTTCTTTTCTTTCTTTTTTTTTTCTTTTCTTTTTCTTTTTCAGGCAAGGATTACTATACCTGGATGGGCCTTTAATGATTTTGAATTCCACTTCTCCTTTCCTAAAGCAAAGTCTTGACATAAGTCTTTTACTTATAAATATAATAATAGTTTTGAAAATTATTTTAATAAAAAAAATTTATGAATTAAAAATAAAAGTCTAAGTTATCTAAAATTTTCAAAAATACAATTTTTCTTACTAAAGATAGTTACTTATNAATAAAATAAATTTAAGTAAAAATAAAAGTCTAAATTATCTAAATTTTTCAAAAGTATATTTTTTCTTACTAAAGATAGTTACTTATATCAATCATTTTCTCATCTAAAAACTTTTTAACTTAAGTTTTTTCTTCATTACTAAAAATTTTAACTAAATTTTCTTTTTTGTTTCTAAAATCAAATTTTACTTCCCTAATATAACTTCATATACATAATCAATTTTTTTTCTTAAATCAAATTCACTTGTAGTACATTTGAGAACAATGAGTTTTGAAAATATTTTTGATCCCCCCAAACTTAAATTTTTAACAGATTAAACTGTTTAGCATCAGATATATATAAGCAGGAATGAAAATTNAGAATATACATAATCATTTTTTTTCTTATCAAATCAAATTCACTTGTAGCACATTTGAGAATAAATAAAATTCCAATTTTTAAAATATTTTTCATCCCCCTAAACTTAAATTTTTAACTGATTAAACAATTTAGCATCAGATATATATAAGCAGGAATGAAAATTTAAAAATAACATGCTAACAGAAATTTTAAACCCTAATGATACAAGTACAACACTAAAAACAAGAGTAAAATTAATTTTTGAGCAAATTTTCTATATTTTCATTTTACTTTAACATGTAGAGATTCAATAGACTTCTAAACAGTGGGTATAAACANTAACATACTAACAGGAAATTTTAAACCATAATGCTACAAGTATAAAACTAAAAATAAGAGTAAAATTAATTTTTAATCAAGTTTTCTATATTTTCATTTCAATTTAACATGTAGAGATTCAATAGACTTCTAAACTGTGGGTATAAACATAAAAGTGAACTAACATAATAACTTGGTTTCATGATCTCATCATAAAACAAACAAACTAACATGATAAATAATTTATACAAGGTGCAGTTTCCTAAGTTTCAAATTTAAGACCTAAGTTAGCAAGATTTTCAACTTTACAAAAGACAGAATTATGTTAAGTTCTAAACTAACTAAATCACAAAACTCACAATTGTTACTACCCTATAATTTTAAAATAAACAATTAACTAACACAAACATTACAATACAATTAAAAATAAAAGTCTCAAACATTACAATATCTAAATAAGTAAACGTACATACATGTCTCAAGTCCAAAACATGAAAACACTTCACATAACAATTCTCACTTAAACATAAAAGTACAAACCACATCACATAGTTCAAACCAACACACACATGCAAATGTAGCAAGCTCGGACCACATAGTTCATATCATATTACAATCATAAAATAAATCTCTCTCCTCTACTCTTCATCCTCTAAATCACAGCTATCTCAATCTTTTGCCGGCTCATAATCAGGGTATCTATGATATGGAGGAAATTGCACTCTTTGGTTGCCCCTAATGAAGCTCTCCAAAGATGAGTGAAATTTCTCTTCATAATCACTTTTTCTCCTATTATACCGGTCGGTATGCTCTGTAAAACACTCTAAAATATGTACCCTATTAGCGGTAAAATTAATATTATCCATCATCCCCTATAATAATTGATCTTGTGTCTCAGTAGACTCACCTCTTGATGTAGAAGCATGTGAGGTAGATGGTCTAGATGTAAAAGCAGCAGATGTCTCCATTCCATAGCTCCTAAAAAATTCTCCTCTCCAGCCAAAAATTGTACACTCAGAATAAGTCTTCACATTCACCTTAGTGATGGGCTTTAAAGGTAATAACACTTCCTCCCACTCATCATATTTAACTCTAGTCTGCTCACACAAAGAAAAGATCAAGGAAGCATATATCAGACCTGCAGTTGTAACAGCTGTAGCCGAACTGATGATAGTTGTCGGTACTATTTTTGGTGTGGGGTTTGCCCGTAAGAAGCTGTCGGTCATCGGAATTGAAATCCCATTGCCCGCTTCGGAAGGACGTTTTAAAAAAAAATTTTAGTTTTGAAAAAGTTGAAGTCAAACTGACCCCATAATTTTCATAGTTTAGATGAAAGAGCGCTTTATCTCAAATCCATATCTATCCCGAAGGATGAACACAAGAATTGAGAGTGAGGCTCGATCAAATAAACTAAAGTATCCATCCCGAAGGATGAACACAAGAATTGAGGGTGAGACTCGATCAAATAAACTAGAGAAAGTTACTAACCCGAAGGATGAACGCAAGAATTGAGAGTGAGGCTCGATCAAATAAACTAAAGAAAGTTATGTCGTTTGGTCTGCGAAACCAATATATTAGCCGACAAATTCCCCTATTTAATATAAGGAATTAATTTTGGTCTGCGAAACCAATGTATTGGCCGACAAATTCCCCTATTTAATATAAGCAATTAAAGTTTGGTCTGCGAAACCAATGTATTGGCCGACAAGTTCCCCTATTTAATGTAAGAAATTAAATAGGGTGTCTGCAAAACCAATGTGTTGGCCGACAAGTTCCCCTATTTAATATAAGGAATTAAATAATCTACGAAACCAATGTGTTGGCCGACAAGTTCCCCTATTTAATATAAGGAATTAAATAGGGTTTATATTCTGGGTTCGAGAAAAGCTTCCTATAAGTGCAAGCCCCTAAAGTTAATTACATCATAGATAACTGAAGTTATCTAAGAATACTCTCGATAAAAATCAAGAAAAATTACCTTCAAGGAGTTCAAATGGTAAGGACATTTCAAAGATATTGGACTAAGAAGTGTGAAGGGGGATTGGTTCAAATTTGGAACATTTTGTTTTGGAGTCCAAAGGAGGAAACACTAGAGGATGTCACGGATCCGAAGGAGAACTTTGGTGACTTCCCAAGCTATCCTATTATTTGGCTTCAATTTAGGATAAATCATTTAGATGTTTCATCCTGCAATTTTTTTCATTTATTAGGATTTACATTTGTGTGAAGCAATCAGCACAAATAATTTTGAAGATGTGAGGATTTAAGTTGTCACAAACGACTACCTCGGATTCCTAAGACGAGTTTAGGGCTTATATTATACAATATGGTTGTACAAAGGCCTAAAAATATGTGGATCCTAAGATGAGTTTAGGGCTTATATTGTACAATATGGTTGTACAAAGGCCTAAAAAATATGTTTGAGGATTTACGTTGCATTAGGCAAATCCTTGATATCCTATGGCTTTGTTGTTTTAAAGCTGAGGAAGGATGTGTTGTTGTAGATCTTCTTACTGTAGAAGATGGTTAGGCTGCCCACATGTAAGCTCCAAGCTCCTTGTTGTAGCAGAGTTCAAGTTTTCTAGGTCATTTGGTTATAATATCAAATCAGATGACCCTATGGTTAAAGTTCTTTAAATTTTATTATGGGCATATTAAAGTTGATTAAAGCGACACCGGTCAAGATCCCACGGTTCCATCGTCCCGGCACCACTATTTTCTATTGGAATCACTTAGTCCAAATGAATTTACTAAACTCAACTTAATGAGTTCCATAATTTCATTTAGACCGTGGGAAACCTCATTAGCAACCGTAGGTTACCTCCTTCGAGGGGTTCCCGATCTTCCAATAGAGACGTTTTAATTTAGTTGAAGTTGTATTTTTTGTGATGTTTGTGATTAAGTTTTGAATTATCTTATATTTTTGAAATGTTGTGGGGGTTATTTATGCAATTTTACATTTTCTATGCAGGTATGTAAATACATACATAAATAAAAGTGCAGTAGGAAAGTACAAGAAAGACTGTAAAATGCTGTAAACTGTAAAAGTGTACCAGCGAGTCTTCTTATTTCACCACCTGCAACTCAAAATGCATGTCAGAGCAGTTTATGTTTATAGACAAGTCTTCTCATTTTACCACTTGCAACTCAAAATGCATGTCAGAGCAGTTTATGTTTATAGAACTGGATAAGTAAGGTTTTGGAAACCTTCCTAATTCTATGTTGTGTACTGAGGGTCCTTAAATTTTAAGGATAATATTATTAAGTAAAACATATTAAGTTTAATAGATCTTTAAGGTATTCACCAGGTTAAGAGTAGGGAGCAGGTCCGTACAACCTTCTTAATGTCTGGTAAAAGGCATTGGGTCCATTTAAACTTTATTATGTTGCTTAATAATTCATCCTAGGAACAACCTGATGCTCAGTGAACATTGATGTCTTGATTATTCCCAAGAATAAGGTAAATGTCATTTACCTTTCAATTTGAAAATTATGTGGGTGAAGACCCTTT
>JXCR01142198.1:196752-240295 GCA_002079205.1 Phalaenopsis hybrid cultivar
CACTTAAAAAAATCAATTAAAAATATTAAATGATCTCCAAATGACTTGAAATTTTTATGGTAAATCTTCGGACTCATGGGCCACAATGGAGAATAAAAATCAAGTGATTTTAATCTCTGTTTACTTCAAATTAAATGTTTAAAGCAAATTAATGTTTGCTCAAAACAGTGATGTTTTGATTCTTAAAAATTATGAAATTATTTTGTACGACTATTCTAGCCATAGGGAACTTAGATGAATTTTTGTAGAATTTTCTAAGCCACATACAATTTTCTATAATTATTTGAATAAAAAATTCATAACACATTAGAAAATTAATATCTCTTTCTAGAGATCTCCTATGTCTTTGGAAAAGTGCTCAAATTGTGCACCTAGACAGAGGCTAAAACATATAAAAATTTGAGGTCAAGGTGATAATCCAATATGAATGGAGAATTGAAAAACCCCTAACCCTAATTTATTTTTTAAAAATAATTTATGCATCAAATTAATGTGAAAATAAATCCATGTAATTCTCCTCTGTTCACTGAGCAGGAGGGTATTTTTATTTTATTTTTATGAATTTTCTATGCAAAGATATGAATTTATGAAGTTTAGGGGATATTTTCTAAATTTATTAAATACCCTATTTATTTATTCAAACCACGGGTTGACTAGATCATCAGATCCGTCGAACAACCACGCCGTGCGCTTCTATTTGACGCCGCCTTCTGAGTCAACTGCCACGCGACCCGCCATATCATTTAAGAGGATCATCCGGCTTGATCTCTGCCACCCATTCAATACACGCGAGAATGGATGGCATCCGTTCATCGTCCCCGATGGCCTTAACCGAGAGCCGTCCAACTTAAAACCTTAATCTCTCTCTCGTTTCTTAATGAATTTTGATGATTTTTTTTAAATTGTTCGTCTTGAAGATACAAACACATCTATATGGTAAATATACTATGAAATCAAGCCATCATAAATGGAGAGCTCGCAAAGGCTCTGGAGAGTGAGTGAGGTTATACCTTTGCTCCGAGAGGTTTGACCTCAATCAGAGATTCTTCACACCTTCGTTGGGTCCCAAAGAGCTTAGGGATGAAGCCTTTGGCTCTGGTGTAAGGTCTATATATGATTTCGACCACAGCCAATTTTGGGTGTTGGTTGAGAGCTATGGTAGAGGCTATTTCAGAGGGGGAATTGATGGCACTGTTGTGAAGGTGTAGAGTCAATTTATTTGAAGTTTGGTGCTGTGTAGGTTCGTATTGAAGTTTGTCCTGGTTTTGGACAGGAATTCAAACTCAAAATTGGATTTCTGTGGTGGAATTGGGAGAGGNGCCCAAATAAATATGGCATTTGGTGTAAGAGACCATTAGGAACAACTTTCATAAAGGGTGAAAGTCATTTTGAGGTCAATTGGTTAATCAATTTGGTGGATTTTTTATTTTTGACCCATTTTAAGCATGTTGGACTAAGTTTGGGTCAAACTTGGGCTAGCCATGGGCTAAATACGAATTTATTGTTGTGTTTGGTGTAAAACATCATGATGAACAACTTTCATGAAGGATGAAAGTTGTTTTAAAGTTGATTTGATGGTTAATTTGGATGAATTTTAATGGATTTGGATTTAGACTTAAATTAAAACTCAAATTGAATATTGTGGTTGGTGAAGAACATCATTATGAACAACTTTCATGAAGGATGAAAGTTGTTTTGAATCAATTTGGTAGTGAATTTAGTGGATTTTGATGATATTTGGATTTAGACCCAAATTAGGCATATGGGGCTAATTTGGGTCAAACTTGAGCTAGCTTTAGACTAAGCTCAAATTGGGTATTGTGTTTGGTCACAAATGACCTCATAAAGGATTTTCAACAAAAATTGAATGTCAATTTGAGTATTGTTGTGTTTGGTCACAAATGACCTCACAAAGATTTTCATCATAAATCTGATACCAATTTGAGGTTTAGGGCATTCAATTGTTGAGATTTGGGGTGTTAGCCAATATTGGGGTTAATTTGGGGCGGATTTAAGCCAAATTGGATGATGAAAAGGTTTTACCAATGCAAATTTATGGTCATATTTGATGTAAAATATTTCTATGAAGCAAATAAAACATTTCATTGGGCCAATTGGCATGGTTATAAGTCCAATTGATGTGATTTGGTCATTTAGCCAAAATTGGGGTCCTAAGAGCAGTTAGGTAACTTGGGGGGTGTCTGAGGCAAAAGACCAAAGAGGAGCATTTCAAGTAGAATTGGATAGATATCCATTCTAAATGAACCATGGATCAATGAAATCTCAATTTTGGGTCCTTATGTATTGGTCTTAGCCAGGTATTGTGAGGGTATCATGAGGGTATTGTATACCTTAGCTCCAAACCAACACCTAGGGTCAATCCTAAGGTCAAGTAGCACTATAGGAANATTAATGACTTTCTTTAGAAAGATGTGTCTTGGTGATGGATTAGTCTCTGAAATTTTGATCTGTTATTCAAAGCAAAATTTTGTAATATAGGTTGTTTGCTGAGGAGAAAAGCAAGAGACACCACGAGGGAGCAGAAAGAGGAAACTTGTGGGAAGAAAAGGAAGGGCTCCCCTTCAATTCGGGTTGGTTCTTCTAAAGAGCCCCCGAGGAGCGCTTCTGTAGTTGTTGCAGGTACTGGTGGGATGTTGTGATCGTGCAGTCACCAGATAGAGCATCGTATGCACCTCCCAAGGTTGCCCCTAGTTTGGTTGTGGATTGGGCATCAATGACACCTATTAACACGTTCCAATTGTAGTGCCTTCATCTCTGTGAGTCGATGGTGTCTGATATGCTTTGAGTTATGGGTATGTTTTCATTCTTAGTTGAAATGGGTTTTGANTGCACCTCCCAAGGTTGCCCCTAGTTTGGTTGTGGATTGGGCATCAATGACACATGTTAACCCGTTCCCATTGTAGTGCCTTCATCCCTGTGAGTCGATGGTGTCTGATATGCTTTGAGTTATGGGTATGTTTTCATTCTTAGTTGAAATGGGTTTTGATGCATGTAAATGATTCATTCATTGACTTAGGTATGACAGACGAAGCGAACCTACCAGATTTGCATGGGCCTTTAGCTATGTTGGGTTGGGGTGGGGTGGGGGGGTGAATAGGTCGAGCGGTTGAGGAAGGTAGTCAGCACACCAAAGAAGGTCATGAAGTCAATCACCCTAGAGATATCTCATTTTCTACTGAGATCCGAGAGGAACAAGTACAAGCGACCTAGGTGAATCATGTGGAAATGGCTCGTTGCTTTGCAGGATTGAGAATTTGTTTGCTCGTGATGCTGGCTTCCAGAGAAGTTCNGAAGTCAATCACCCTAGAGATATCTCATTTTCTACTGAGATTCGAGAGGGACAAGTACGAGCGACCTAGGTGAATAATGTGGAAATGGCTCGTTGCTTTGCAGGATTGAGAATTTGTTTGCTCGTGATGCTGGCTTCCAGAGAAGTTCAGAGATGGGTGCGATATCAACCTATGTGACATATCTTGAAAAGGAGATTCCAGTGATAAAGTAGATGTTGTTCATTATCCAACAGAGCTTACGAGTTCGCGGGACTCAACACGGACCCTTAGAGCCTAGGTTGAGTTTGATTTGTTAAATCAATTCAGGTATGGTGGAGAGTTCTTGTTTTGGATGCTAGTTCAACTTAGCATGTCTCAACTGAGGGAGTTTCGGACCCATGTATTAACCTTTTTTTTTTCTCCACAGCGAGTCAATGGTCTATAATTATTTATCTCGTAAGAAACATTTTTAAGAGAAATGATGTTTTCTCAGTATCATATTAGTCTTNCGCGTGCCATATCAACCTATATGACATATCTTGAAAAGGAGATTCCAGTGATAAAGTAGATGTTGTTCATTATCCAACAAGAGCTTACGAGTTCGCGGGACTCAACACGGATCCTTCGAGCTTAGGTTGAGTTCAACATGTTAAGTCAATTCAGGTATGGTGGAGAGTTTTTATTTTGGATGCTGGTTCAACTGAGCATGTTTCAACTGAGTGAGTTTCGGACCCATGTATTAACCTTTTTTTTTCTTCACAGCGAGTCAAAGGTCTATAATTATTTATCTGGTAAGAAACATTTTTAAGAGAAATGATGTTTTCTCAATATCATATTAGTTTTTTTATTTGAATATTTCTAGGTGGCCACTTTCGATCCATCCTTGCAATTGTTGAGATTCATTCTGACCCTATAAAATGGGTTGTAATGGTTAAGGAGATACCTTATTTCCGCTCTTAACTATTCTCTCAAGTTAGTTCCCCTATTTTCTTGAGAAATGGCTCCTCGTCATAAGGAAGTAACTCCTCGTGTTCCCAGTCTTCATTATTCACTTGATTTCACAACGACTTAGTTATATGTTTCATTTTGAATGTACAAGCTAAAGTGTTGGCATATCAGTTGATCCATATTAATGAACCCCCATCTGCCTTAGGGTCACCGATCCAAAAGAGAGGGAAAATATCATGAAGAANCTCAAGCTAAGGTGTTGGCATATCAGCTGATCCATATTAATGAACCCCCATCTGCCTTAGGGTCACCGATCCAAAAGAGAGGGAAAATATCATGAAGAAGAACAAGCCAACGATTTATCGTGATCAGTTTCAACTTTACCTCGAATTCTCACTGTTCGAGCAACTATGTGACATTTTTAGCTATTATGTGGTCGCCTCCACTCAAGTGAATTCAACCTCTACAATGATGGTGTTCATCATCTTTGCCCATTAAAGGGGAATTGCTTGGTTGATTAAACTTTCAAATATTTATTCTTCTTTTGATTGTACCTGGGCCGATACATTCAATTTTTATCTGGGGGTTACTTTCATGTTCACCATCTTAAAAATAAAGTAACGGATTGGAAGTTGAATTCCAATTTTTTCATCCAAGAGAATAGTTGGTCGATCTTAATAACTTTGAATGTCATCCCCTTTCTGAAGGTCGAGGTGAATGTTTCTCCCGAGGTGCAGTTGAAGGCTAATAATATCGCTAAACCAATTTTAAATACTCATGAATATCTGGAGGCTTCAAAGATTGACAGGACATTGGCTTCAAATATGAAAAGAAAGATGAGATTTTGGCCACAAAGAAAGCGAAAGAGCAGCCTAGCCAGAAGTTATAGTCTCACCTTTTCAATCTCCCATTCAAATATCGTTTTTTAGAAGAAGGGGACGAAAGAGCTAATCCTTATTAAGCAGCCTACTCATCAGAAAAAATATTTTATCCTCACACTATAGATGTTCCATGTGATGCAGAGCATGCTGGTGATGTAGGGTCTGGTTGAATTAGGATCGTGGTCTTAGATATGACATCACCATATGTCCTCCATGATCAAGGATTTCTATCCTCCTGTGATCTTGCCAAAGATTGGAATTCTAGCAACTCGTCCTCTGTTTGATATATTGGAAAGTGGATCATATCATCACTTCTACATCAGTAGCCAAAAGCTTCTTGAGGTTGTCCCAGAAGAAATGGGGGTTGTGGATCATATGAAGATGGACGACGAGCTTATTCTCAAATACAATAAGATGTTCCGTGCAGAGATCCAATACGGTCTCATCAATATGGCAAAGGGAAACCCAATCTCCTCTGCATGGAAGAATATACGAAAATTAGCTGCGACTGGTTGACTAATGTATGATCACTTTGTACTTTTCTTTCTTTTGTCAAAAAGAACATGTAACGAAATATTGCTAATGAAATAAAATATTTTGGGCCCGACCTTATTCCTTTTCTAATGTTAAGTTACTTTTTTTATTTTGATTGAACAATATCCGACGTGACTCTAGGTCAGTAAACTATATTGTGCAATGCTAATTTGAAGGAATGCAAGAGATTTTGCCCAAGTCTTTCCCAGCCCATGTCTCTCACTTTGGCCTTTCTAGGTTAGTTTCGATACTTTGGACAAGCCATGCATTATGCCAGACATGCGGATCTAGTCGTTATCTTTACGGAGATAATTGTCTAGACTTGTCACAAGGGTGATTCATTTGCTACCTAATGCAAAATTTCTCATCACAAAGAGGGGTGAATCTAGTCGCTAGGGCTTAAACTGTATTCCGAGGACTCATGACAGAGAGGTCTTGCAGTGTTGAAGCCTTATCAAGTGAATGAATAAGTTTGATAGGCATCATAATTTGCTCAAATAATTAATGAGAACTGACCTCGACTTTATATATGCTTAAAAATATAAGATAAATATGGACATAATAAATATTCAATAATTGTAAAGTCACACTTATCAACAATAAGATAAATATGGATGTAATAAATATTCAATAATTGTAAAGTCACACTTATCAACGCAAGCGTATCACTCAAGTAATATAGGGCTCTAATGGAGTCTTAGATATCAATCCCACAGGGAGTAATAATATCGCACAAGTAATATAGGGCTCTAATGGAGTACTAGATATCAATCCCACAGGGAGTGGTTTAGAACTAGCTCAAGTAATATAGGGCTCTAATGGAGTCCTAGATATCGATCCCACAGGAAGTGGTTTAGAAATCAAGTAATATAGGGCTCTAATGGAGTCCTAGATATCGATCCCACAGGGAGTAATATTAGAATTATGTATAAAATATTCAATAATTGTAAAGTCACACTTATCAACGCAAGTATATGTATCGCTCAAAATATAAGATAAATATGGACGAAATAAATATTCAATAATTGTAAAGTCACACTTATCAACGCAAGTATACGTATCGCTCAAGTAGATTAAATATTCAATAATTGTAAAGTCACACTTATCAACGCAAGTATATGTATCGCTCAAGTAATGGATTCGATAAAGATGGATGTATAAAATATTCAATAATTGTAAAGTTACACTTATCAACGCAAGTATACGTATCGCTCAAGTAATATAAGTTTCAATATTTGTAAAGTCACACTTATCAACGCAAGTATACATATCGCTCAAGTAATATAGGGGCTATAATGGAGTCCTAGATATCGATCCTACAGGGAGTGGTTTAGAATTACGAATAAAATTTTAAAAAAAGCAATACTTTAATCACAACAACGAAGTTCAATTTGCTTATCTGTCACTAATAGACAATTAATATATAATTTTAATAACTAGTAAATAACGAATGATACTAATGAGGGTTTAAATGTGATATTCAATATAAGAAAGCATCATTCACCTTGTCAAGAAATTATAGTGAATGGATAAAGTGAATTGGTTCAAATTCTATTGTGCCAAATAGGAGCATACATATTCTTTACACTTTGGTCCAGGCATAAAGAACATTGACTAATCCTACGCTTATTTACTGAATCTGCGGCTAGGCTGGGAGGATACCGGCTCTCACTTCGGAGCTCCCACGTTCCTCTAGCCTGAGGGCTAACATCTATACTTCAGCACCCAAACGATAGGACCGAATTGAGGATTTTAGTATGTCACTCTAAAATCTCCAATTCTACGCCNCACTCGGGTTCACCCCCCGTAGTGAGATTAAGGCTTTGTTGTTGTTGTTGTTGTTGTTGTTGTTGATGATGTGAGTTAAAATAAATCATCATTTACTAAAACCTGATTTCTATATCCAATCTATCAAATGAAACCTAAAATAAAAACTTCTTATCTGAAACACATTTGCATGAACAAAGATGATGGATTACAACAATTATGAATAAAATTAGAAGAAAAAAGAGGGATTTCAAGCATGATCAATCAAAAGCTCAATCATGCTTAAACTTCTCAAGCTTATCTTCCTTTCTTTGGGGGAGTGGAAGGAATGCAACTGATAAATATGAAAAGCCCATTCAGGGTTTTGAATTTGCAGGTAAGTTGGTTAGTAGGCCCAACGCTAGTGTCCAAGGAGTTATTTACAGATGTGTTCATATGATTCATACCTATATCCATTCATCCCAAAATGTTTTGGGGTAATGCAAGAACTAATATCAAGAAGGACTATGAAAAATAAAGAAGTTGAACAGACCTCTCCAATATAGTGTTTAGAAGAAGGCTTGAGAAGGTAGACTTGTTTGCTGCCTCCTGTCATGACAAAGAAATGAGAGTTCTTGGCAATGGAGATGGAGCAGGGCCATCGTGATCCTCCGCATTTTTTATTTCTCTGGATTCTTCCGCATCTCTGCAGCGACAAAGGTGCAAAGCTATAAAGGTTAACACAAGTACTAATCCATTGCTCGACGCAGGCCGCAAAATTTAATTCGTGACCCGCGTTACACCAAAATTGCATCCTGCCACGCTCTGAACGACGAACCAAATGACTGTAAATGGTGGTCGCTCCTCACGCCGCACGAGACCTGTTGCCCCAAACAGAACCTAAATTCCTTGTTTTAGTAATTTTCAAGACCTTGGTTGATTCAAATCAATATCAAATATAAATTCTATTTTTGTTTTAAAAGATGGCATTATGGGAAAAGCTTGATCATGTCTTGATATTTCTAGGGCATGATGACTTTCCTCTTACCTTACTATCTTTTGAACTTTAACCAAGAGAGAACTAATAAGGGAAGGGGCTCAAGGAAGTCCTATGATAATTGAAAGTTGTGAAGGCACCTCTGTATGAAGAATATAATGCTTAGTGTCATCATGAATGCCCATTTCATTAACAAAGAATGTGTCGGCAAGGTTATATACCTTTTTATTTACTTTTTAGGTGGTTTTAATTTAATTTAAGAATATATATAAATTTGATTTTTAGAAAAACTAGTATTTTTCTATTTTGAAAAACGTAACATTTTAATTTTCAAAAAATACAAAACTGAATCGATCTCACATAAACAATAGTATAAATGATTGAGCACAACACCACAAGCAATGCACCTATCCCAAGGAATATATACACTACTTACTAATGAGGCTTGATTAAATAGACTATCAATTTCATGACAATTATCTTGTCTGTGAAGCTTTTATATAATCCAACATATTTCTCTATCTAATACAAACAACTAGATAGTGTTTTATTACCTGCACTCTTAAAGCTCCCTATAGAGGCAAGCCCCTATAGTCAATTACGTCTTAAATGACCAAAGTAACTTAAGAAAACTCTCGATTTAGATAAACAAATATTATCCCCAAGAATTTCAAATGATTGGCCTTTTCAAAGATTAGACAAAGAGGTCTGAAATGGGACGGGCTCAAATGTCAAACATTTGTTATGGAATCCAAAGGAAGAAGAACTATGGGATGCCACAGATCCTAAGGTAAACTTCAGTGACTTCTCAAGCTATAATATGGCTTGGCTTTGATTTCAAAGAGATATTATCGAATGTTTCATCTTGCCAATTTTATTATTTAGGGTTTAAATTTTTGTGAGATGGTCGCACAAATAGCCTGGAAGATGTGAGGTTTTAGGTCGTAACGAATGACAACCTCAAAATCCTAAAACTAGTTAGGGCTTAACTTGCAAAGTAGGTTTGTACAAAGGCCTAAAGATAAGATGAGGATTTATGCTACACTAGGCAAACAACCTCAAAATTCTATGGCTTATGTTGTTTAAGTCTAAGGAAAGATATTGTTGTTGCAGGTCCTCATGTTGTTGTAGATTGCTGTTATGGAAGGCTGCCTACGGAGTTGGCTTCAAGCTCCTCAATGAAGTAGCAGTCCTAAAGTTTAAAGGTTTAACAGATTTAAATGACAAGTTTAAGTTCAATCATTTGGGTGGGGGAGTTGATTAGAGCGACACTAGTTAAGATCCCAAGGTTACCTCATTCCGAGATCACTATTTTCTTTTGAATCTACCTAGCTTCAATGAGTTGTTAAACCCATTTAAACTAGGGATATCTCATTAGCAACTATGGCTTACATCATCTGAGGGACTCCAGTAAATTCGAAAGGATATATTATGAAATGTTGTTTTTCAAAGGATTTATGGTTAACTTCAAAAAATTTTAATTTAATTTTGAAAATTGCTGATTAATTTTGAAAAAGTAGTTGTTTTGTTTTGCAGGTAAAGTGACATCCACCACCAAGCATGGATAATGTTTGAAAGCAAAAGTAGATTGCACTAAGTAAAATGATAGAAATTAAATAACACTATAAAAGCTTACCTATCATCTTCTCACTGCTCCAACCAAAAGATTAGAACTTGCAACAAGTATTTATACTTTTATAGGAAATTTAAATAAATTGCAAGAATAAATGAAGGTGTAGCAACCAAACCCTGAGGCATAACTTGGTGAGTCCCTAAAGGATTTAATGGATGACCTTCTGAACAAAGTATAATAAGTTCAATTATCCTTCAAAACATCCAGAAGGTTATAAAAACATCTGATGGATAATCCCTAACAACTTTTAAATTTTTTTTTGAAGTACTTTAAGTTTGTTTGGACTTATTATATTGTTCAATTGATCATTGCAAATTTTAGGTCCTGCTACAGTGAGTTACTACACCTTATGCTCAATGAACCTAATATTTTAATTCTCCCAAGGGTGAGGTACTCAATTAATCTGTTGACATTTTACTTAAAAGTTATGTAAGTGGATGCCCCTAAGGCAAGCTTAAGTCATTAAAGATTTTGTACCCACCACTAAAGTTGAGTTTGTAGTGTATACAAATGTTAATTATCAATCATATTAATGTTTCTAAACCTCATTAGACATGTTTAATTTAGACCTAGCTCACTATCAAGCCCTCAACAATTTTCATTCAATAAATTAAAATTTTAATTTAAGTGATATGTATTCTTATCAAAAGATCATATGATCACCAATTGTAGGCTTAAAAATAAGTGAATTATCATCTTCCCAGCCTAAGCCCATCACTTTACAATCATCCAATTTAAATTAACTTCTAAATCATGATAATTTAGGAAATTACAATTTTGCTTCGATTGTGGAAAGGTGGCAACTTGGTTCTTACATTTTATCACGTTATGTTTAAAACATCCAAAAGAATTCATTAAGATCAAAATTACGCATTTCTCATTTTGGTTGATCCTATATTTAAATTAGAAAAATTAGGAAAAGAATTTAAATGAGTCCCAAGTGATCAAGAAGTAATTAGAAACATTTTGAATCATAGTTATATTTTTTAATTTTATAATTTTTTATTTAATTTCAATTCAAAAATAGGCTTGAAAGTAAAGTATTTATTTAAAAATAATTTTAATTTTTCATAAGTGCTCCTTTTCACAAGAGACTCAGAATACCACTTTTCAAAGTTTTCTTCATTATATTTAATATATTATAAATATTTTAATCTCAAAAATGTCATTTTTCTTAAAAAATCAACTTTAGTGAAAAAAAGTAATCAAATAACTTTCAAACTTTTATAGTGAAGTAAAATAACTGTTGTTTACAGTGTGGAATTATTTTTTATAATTTTTGAAATATCATAAATTTATTTTATTTTTTATGAATTTTTAGGGTTTAATTAATTATAATGATTTATACAAATGCTAAAATTTAACTCATTTTTTTCTACAAGTCCTCTAACCACAGGGAACCTACCAAAATAAAAACCATACTTTTTTTTATTTATATTTAAATTTATATATTAATTCTAAGCAAAATAACCATCCAAATTTAGAAATTAGGGTTACATGTGTAGAGATGATTTTTGACATTGGTAAAATCACAAAGCATCCCCACTGTCATGGTGATTAAACCCTAAAATCCTAAGTCATTATAATTATTATATACTTAATTAAAATTAAAACATTACAGAGGTTATTTATATAAATAAAAATCGAAGACACCAACTAACTTTTATTTTTGTTCCACATTAATCTCCTTTGTTCACTTAGCTACAAGATATTTTTATTTTATTTTTGTAAATTTTATACACGAAGATATGCATTTTTAAAGTACTGGAATTAAAATAAGTAAAAAATCCTTAGCTTTCTATTTAACCAAGTCAGCAGCCACGCAATCATACGAAGCTCCAAACTTTCCACACGACGTTCCTCTGACTCAGCACTGACTCGACCCACGGTTATCATCTTGTAGCTTGTCTAACACGATCACAACCATCCAAATAATACACGCGTGGTCCAACGACTCTCCATCATTGTCGCTGATTAACCTAATTTGAGAACCATTCAACTTCTAAACCTAAGATCTCACTCGATACATAACCAAATCAAGTGTGATTTGTTCCTACACCTTCATCTACTCGAGAAGAACACATCCATGCAGTTACAATGCTATGAAATACAAGTTTCTTTCAGAATTGATGAAGCCAAGCACAAAATTAGGGTTGAGAGTTTATACCTTTGCCCAAGAGGTGAGATCTCGATTGGGTGCTTGTGGAAACTTCAGTGGAGTCTAGCAGACCTCCTGGATGTGTCACCTTACATTGGTATGAGGTCCAAGTATGAGTTCAATAAACAGGTGATGTGGCATTAATCAAATAGTGAGTTGTAGGGCTCAAAGTGATTGGGTTTGAGTGGGGACTTCTTTATAAGGTCTGGTGAAGGTTAAAAGCACTTCAATTTTGAGTTTGTGGTGTTTTGTGGAATGACAGAAAATGCCCTGGAATTGGGCTATGAAATTGAGCTCATGCAGTAGAAATGTAGGGTTAATGGCTGTGAGATTGAACATAGGAAAGCTTGAAGAGGCTCTAGAATTATTTTGGTAGAGTTTCCACAAATATTTAGATGGTCTCCTTTCTTGGCCATGGAAGGTGGGGTTTAAATAGAGGAGGAAGGAGAGGCCCCCATGGCTGGCCAGTGGGTGAAAAGAGTTTCTTAGTTGGAGTATTGAGTGGCACTAATGACTAATGGTGATGAGCCAACTCAGAGAGTTCAAATTTGGAGTTTTGGACTGGGTGTGGCTCTTGATTTTTGTGTTTTCTAGGTCGGTCGATTAGGCTAGGGCTAATGGTCAGGTGACCAGGTGAGCCAGTGGGAGTGTTAATAATGATTAACTCTGAATGGTTAAGATATGATGGCAAATATGTTTGGGTTTAGCCAAATATGGAAAGAGATCCCCTAAATCAAGGTACCATTAGTCCATGGCTCATATAGGGTGGGCTAGGTGGGTCTAGCCTGATCTCTAGGGACCAAATTTTGGATGTGGTGGCTATGGTTTGATCAATTTGGCTATGTTTGGTTAAATGCATGGCTTAGGTTCAAAATCATGTCATGAGCTTGAATTTGAGTTTGGGTTTGGCTAGAATTTCAATTTAGCTCAATTGTATTATCATATTGATTTGCATAATTGTCATGAGAAGTTTGTAAAAGGATTTAAGTGATTTTGAATTAATTTGGAAGGTTAATTTGGTGTAATTTAAGCTTTTGGTCAATTTTGGGCATTTGGGTTAGACTTGGGCTTGAATTGGGCTATGATTTGGATATGATTCAATTGATGGTTCAATTTGATCTAAATGATTGTCATGAGGAACTTTGGATATCAATTGGGTGGAAATTTTGGAGTTATGGGGTTCAATTTGTTGGGATTTAAGGGTATGGCTAAAATTGGGAATTTTGGCTCAATTTCAATTTGGTGTGCTTTGAATTCAAGTTTGGGTCAATTGATTGTTCAAATTGACTTGAGGAAGTGTTATGAATAGCTTGGAATTCAAATTTGGGGAAATTGANTGGGTATGGCTAAAATTGGGAATTTTGGCTCAATTTCAATTTGGTGTGCTTGGAATTCAAGTTTAGGTCAATTGATTGTTCAAATTGACTTGAGGAAGTGTTATGAATAGCTTGGAATTCAAATTTGGGGAAATTGATTTGATCACAGAGTTTAATTTGGGGAATTTAAGGGTATGGCTAAAATTGGGGATTTTGGATTAAGATTAAAATTGGACTTAAAATTGGGTCGAATTGTTTTTGGATTTGGTTTCAATTTGGATTTAAAATGATGAATTTGAGTTTGGAATTAAAATTGAGGGAGATTAAAGTCAATTTTGAGGAAATTAGGGATGCATAGGGGAATTTGGACCTTTGAGGGCAATTTGAGGATTTTGGTCAAAATGGGTCAATTTTGGTCGAATTTGGCCCAATTGAGTGTTTTAAATTGATTTTGGGGATATTTGGAGTGATTTTGGAGATTTTGGAAATTTTTGGAATTTTTAAAATTTTTTAGGCATGAACGACATTTTAGTATTTTTGGAGGAACTATTGGGCCAAGGAGGGTCAAAATTGGAATTTTGGTACAATTAGGATTGATTGAGAGTGTTGATCATAAGGCCACCCTATTTGAACCATAGGACCAAGGGAACTCCCACTCTGGATCCTTCATATGCTAGTCTTAGCCAAACCCTAGCACATGGCTAATGGCTTGGGGAACCATCCACATGAGTTTCCAATAGAGTAGGGGATCAACTAAGAATTTTTTTGTAAGTATGAGGTTTTGAGTGTGAGAGAAAGTGTGTGTGTGCAAAACTAACCAAGAACACACCACCAAAGGTTAACCCTAAGGCCAAACAATTTTATGGCTAGATCTAAGACTCTTAAATAAGAAAGACTAGACCTCAACCAAAACTGAGGTGAACAAATGGACCCCTAATAGATGTGCTGTGTTGAGCAAGCACACCACATATATTGTCTTTGATCGACAAGATCAACAAAACAACACAATCATTTAAGCTGACAGGCTCAAAGTAGAGAAGAGAGAAAATGTGGAGAAGGTTCTCACTGGGGAGTATATAAAGATTCCTACTAGAGATTGGCGGAAGTACCATTAAATTATGAATTTTAAGGGTGAATTTGAAATTTAGAAAGTGATTTGTGCTTGCTAACCCTTGTGAAGGGCTACAAAATAGATTTACAGAGATAGCCAACAGGAAAACTGATGTTGTGAGAAAGACTCAATTTGATTTCAAATTTTATTTTTTTAACTTTAATTTCAATTTAAACTTTAATTTAGTGAAAATTAATTTTGAATGAAAGAAATATGTGAAGTGATCAAAANTCTGACAAATCAAAGCTCCAATTTTGATGAGCTTTCCTTCTTGAATACAATAGTTCAACATTGCTCATTCTCTGGTCACACCACTGAGGTGATTGGTCGAAAGCAGACCAGCAGCAATGAAATAGTGTCAGGCCTTTAAAGGCACACATAACTTTGAAGTTGGCAAGTTGACTCTCCTCTCATTAGTGATCTTCCAAAGTCCTCTCCCAATAGTTAAGTAAGAAATAATCTCGTCTAACTCCGCTTCCTAATGACTTTAATTTGCATAAAAACATAACATACCCGGTGGTAAATAGTAAAACAAGTTGATTACCTCTGGCGAAAAAATGTACCAACTTTCCTCGAACCATGACTCTATTGTCTTAAGCTTCAAGGAGATTTGTACAGAACTCCCTCAAAATAAATATAACTTCCACAGCAGAGAAATAACAGAATTATTCCCACTATAGGCAAATAATTTTATCTTCCACGTCTCCACCCAGATTATTAAAACATCATTCCTGAATCAGTTTTTGTGATTGTGATCCATTACTATACCAATCTTGAGCATTTGAACTAACAATGTTACTTGAATCAAAAGGGGTTTTGCCTTTGCTCCTTCATTCTTGGTGACATTCTACAAATTTGATAAATTCCAACAATAACTTCAAAAATCAAGTTTAAACTAGTAAACTAAACTTCCAAAAGCACAAACTAAATTTACCATGCAATTTCCATAGATTTTCCTCATTTTTTACCATGAATAGTGAATTTTAGAATTTCTCCAAATGTGCTCAAAATACATGGTGAAAATCAAAAATTTTTACATAGAAGTAAAGCTCTCACCTCAAAGGAGTTAGACTAGCAAATTTCACTTGATTCCACCAAGAAATCTTCACTTTAGATGTACCCTAGCCTTCAAAAATCCCAAACTCGAGAGGAAGAAAGTGGCGGTGGCATTAAAAATTACGATTTCTAGTTCAAAAATTTACTTTTAACAGTTCGTAAATCTATTGTCGTGAAACAGTACTTAAGTGCGAGTAAGTGGCACTTAGGCGCCTGCCTCTCGGGTTTGTTCGCACTTATGCACCAGTGCATGAATTTCAAAAATTTCAAATTAAAGTAAAATGCACTATTTTCCTAATTAAACCACCCATAATTGGTCTCATAGCACTTAAATGACTATATTCAACTTCCTGTACCTGTCCTTTATCTCAAAATTCTCCTGAATAACTATTTCAATTCAAGGCTAAAACAACACAAAATTTCACACAAACAAACTTATATTAATTCACAAACGAGTACAAACACATTTAAACACTTAGTTCTCATTCCCAATAATCTTGGATGAGAAAATTTTCCTAAATACAAACTCTTAACAATTTTTCACAATTAAAGACTTAAGTAACACAAACACTAAAAGAAAGTCTTAAACACTAAAATATATAAAGACAACGACTTTAAACACACAAAAATATAACTTCAAACATACAAATTAATTCCATTCTTCATTAAAAGGAGCAAATTCAGATCTTTCATTAGTCTCTCCTGAGGCAACTAGAATATAAAGGTGATAAACGGACGGTGGTGACATGCTCTGATGCAATCTTCTTCAATCCACTTTTGCTTAAGAAACATATCCTTATTCGCTTCCTCTATATAACTAGTGTGGTGAAATTACATTTTCAATTACCATCCTATATGCTCAAGATGTGCATAAATCTCTAATACCTTAGTCTCGAGTACTGACATGGTATTTTTAATTTAGTTGATCTTCTCTGATATCCCTTCAATACTAATGGCTAAGAAGCCGTTATACATCTCTTGTGCACTTTGACTAATGAATTTCTTCCTCTTGGTCTCCTCCTTATTTAAATACATATCCCATAAAGACATCATCTTAAAATCAATCTCTTTCTTAGAATTTAGGGCTATAAATGATCTAGGGTGAAATTCCTTCACTAAACCCTTCTATTTATAGAGTTAAATCCTTCCAATAACTCCTAGAAGCATTTATAAATTGCCTTGGCACATTTTCACAAACTTCTAGGTGGTTTTTCCTTCTAGAATATTAATTTTGTACATATTTTTAAACAGCCGCGCTTAAGCTTCGTATTTGACGCTTAAGCGCAAGTGCACATTTTTGCACTAGTCAACTTAACATCCAAATTCTCATTTTAGCATGTCTAGATCACTAAATAATGTCTTAAAACCAATACTAACACATAATAGTCTCAAAAATACTACCCCAATTTTTCTTAATCACACATAAAACAACAATCAAAACCAAAACACACTGATAACTTGGGTTGTCTCCCACAAAGCGCTTGGTTTTATGTTGTCAGCCCGACGTAACCAGTTCTTACTCTGGTTGACCCAACATCTTTCCATCATTAAACTTATGTTGATCCCCTATTAAATAAAGTTTCAGTCTATGTCCATTAACTTTAAATATTTTCTCAGACTTAAGATCGTTAATATCCACAGCTCCATAAGGATAAACTTTAATCACAATAAATGGGCCCATCCACCTGGACTTAAGTTTGCATGGAAATAATCTTAACCTTGAATTATTTAGCAAAACTTGTTGCCCTGACTAAAAATTTTTCATAAGAATCTTTCGATCATGCCACATTTTCATCTTTTCTTTATAAAATATGGCACTTTCATAAGATTCATTCTTTATCTCTTCAAGCTCATTTAATTGTAACAATATTTTCGCACCAACATCTTCAAAATTATAATTGAACTCTTTAATCGCCCAATATGCCTTATGCTCATGTTCAACTAGTAAGGGAGAAGCTTTTCCAAATATTAGCCTATATGGGGACATTCCTATAAGAGTTCTGTATGCAGTCCTATAAGCCAACAAAGCATAGTCAAGTTTGACCGACCAATCCATTTTTGTTGGATTCACAGATTTTTTCATAATTTTTTTAATTTCTTGATTGGATAATTCAACCAATCTACTTGTCTAAGGATGATAAGTAGTAGAAATCTTATGAGTTATATGATATTTCTTTAATAACTTCTCCATTATGGCATTTACAAAATGACTTCCCCCATCAGTAATAATAACTATTGGCATCCCAAATCTAAAAAATATATTCATTTTCAAGAATTTTGCAACACTTTCAGCATCACATCGAGGTAAAGCAACAACTTTTATCCATTTGGATACATAGTCCACTGCTAACAAAATATATAAATTTTTGAACGATGGTATAAATGGTCCCATGAAATCTAATCCCCAAACATCAAGTATTTAAACTTCTAGTATATAATTGAGGGGCCTCATATTTTGTCTAAAAATATTGCCGACTCTTTGACACTATCACAAGTTTTGATATAAGAATTAACATGTCTAAAAATTGTAGGCCAATAAAATCCATATTGTAAAATTTTGTAGATTGATTTATCAACACCAAAATATCCCCTAAAATCAGAATTATGACATTTTTGGTTAATCTCATAAGATTCTTCTAATGGTACACATCTTCAAATAATCAGATCCTTTCCTTGTTTATATAAAAATGGGTCATCCCCTAAAAAATTCTTAGCTTTAGAAATAAATTTCCTCTTCTATTAGTATGTCATTCCATAGGGTATAATATCACTAATAATAAAGTTCACAATGTCGGCAGACCATGGAACACACTACTCATTAATAGTGAATAATTTTTCATCTGAAAAATGTTCTTTAATGTCATTTTACAAAATAGAGTGGTTTTTTTTAATTCAAGCCTGGACAATGATCAACAATTTGATTTTCAATCACCTTCCGATTAGAAAATAAAATTTGCAAAAGAAGAATCCATCTTATAAGTCTAGGTTTAGCATCCTTCATTTTCATTAAATACGTAATAGCAGAATGATCTGTATGCACCGCACAATGAGTTCTAATTATATATGATCTAAATTTATCATAAGCATATACTATTGCTAATAACTCTTTTTTAGTTTTTGTATAATTAATTTGAGTTTCATTAACAGTTTTACTAGCATAGTAGATAGCTTTGTAAATTGTATCATATCTTTGTTCTAAAACAGCTCAAATAGCATAATCACTAGCATCACACATTAATTCAAAAGGTTTTTCCCAGTTTGGGGAAACTATAATTGGTGCAGTGATTAGTTTTTCTTTTAATAACTTAGACGCTTTTAGGCATTCCTCATCAAAATTAAAAATTGCATCTTTCTCCAGTAAATGGCATAAAGGCTTGGTAATCTTTGAAAAGACTTTAATATATCGTCTGTAGAATCCAGAATTTCCTAAAATACTCCTAATTTCCCTTACATTTGTTGGATAAGGTAAATTAGAGATCACTTGAATTTTAGCAGAATCTACTTCCATACCATTTTCTGATATTTGATGTTCTAATACAATTCCTCCTACTACCATAAATTGGCATTTTTCCCAATTAAAGACTAAATTTGTTTCTTCACACCGCTTAAGAACTTTGGATAAATGTTCAAAACATAAGTCAAATGAAGTTCCAAACACTGAAAAGTCATACATGAATACTTTAATCCCTTTTTTAATTAAATCACAAAAAATTGCCATCATACATGTTTGAAATGTAGCAGGGGCATTACAAACACAAAAGATTCTTCTAAAAGCAAAAGTACCATAAGGACTGGTAAGCATTCTATTCTCTTGATCTTTAATAGATATTTAAATTTTGAGATAAGTAGTATATCCACTCAGAAAATAAAAGTATATATGCTCAGCTAGTCTATCCAACATTTGATCTAGAAAGGGAAATGGAAAATGATCTTTCCTAGTGGCAAGGTTTACTTTTCTATAATCAATACATATTTGCCACCCTGGGTTTGCAGTTCTCTTCCATATGAATTCTATGCTACAAATTGAAGGATTGATTCCATTAATATCAGCAATTGTCCATCCAAAGGCATTCTTAAAATTTTTCAGAATTTTCTTCAACCTTCTTCCTCTTTCATCATTAATTTTGAGGAAATTATAACTGGAAAAGTAGAGTAATCTCCTAAAAAAGCATATTTTAAATGATCAGAAAGTAACTTCAACGCTAGTTTTGGAGGTTTTTTAATAGTTGGAAAAAATGATTTATCTTTGTTTATCGCGTCCAAAACTTCAAAACTTTCTTGAACATAGTTTGAATTTTCCTTAAAAAGATCTTCCTATTGATTTAATTCCCCTTCTTGCACGTGTTCCAAATCTTTTTCTTCAGATTTTTCTTCATAAGTAGTTCTAAAATGGCATTCACTTAGATATCTTATATTTTTTTCTTCAGATTTTTCTTCATAAGTAGTCTTGAAATGACATTCGCTCAGATATCTTATAATCATTATCTTTACCTTTTGCAGGGTATTTCATTGATTTTGAAATGTTAAAAGTACAGTTTGATGATTGACGTGTTGTTATTTCTCCTTTCTACACATCTATCATTGATCTTCTTATGACTAGGAAAGGCCTCCCAAAAATGATAAGTATCCATTTCTCTTCCTCCATATCTAGCACAATGAAATCAATAGGAAAGATAAATTGATCCACTTTCACTAGGTCCATATCTAGCACAACGAAATCAACAAGAAAGATAAATTGATCCACTTTCACTAGGACATCCTGTAAATCCTTTAGGGTATGTTATCGAACGATCTGCTAACTGCAAAGTTACAGTAGTAAGGACTATTTCTCTTATTCTCAATCTTTAAAATATTGATAATGGCATAAGGTTAATGCTTGCACCTAAATCACATAAAGCATTCCCATAAAATTTGTCTCCTATTGCACATGGAATTGTAAAGCTACCAGGATCTTTAAGCTTTTTAGGAATGTTCTTCTGAATTATAACACACTCCTCACTAAGTGCAACAGTCTCATTATCTTCAAACTTCCTTTTCCGATTGAGAATATCCTTCATTAGCTTTACATAGCTCGACATTTGTTCCAAGACTTAAGCAAATAGAATATTAATTCTAAGCTTCTTAAGTATTTCCAGAAATTTTGAAAATTGTTTATCCAACTTCTGTTGACAAAGTCTTTAAGGAAATGGAGGTGGTGGTTTTTCAGAGTCAAATTTTAGTAGAGAAATAGGTGTCTCATAATCTCATGGAGCGTCTTCTTTTGATTCTTCAATTTCTTCTCTCTCGACTTCAATTTCTTTTTGAACTCGACCTTCCAACTCTCTTCTGCTTCTAAGTTGAATGGCTTTTACTTTTTATTTATTCTGGTCTTTTGGATTTGATTCAGTATTACTAGGAAGTGTTCCTGGGATCTATTAATTAATGAATTTGGTATTTGCACAAGTTGATTCTCAATATTTTTAATTGTAGCTCCTTGACTTTGTACTTGATTTCCCATTTGTAACACTACTTCTTCTATAGAAAACTCCTTCTCCTTAAACTGTGTATTACTGTTGAAACTTGGATGATAAGTAGATCTATAATTATTATTCCCTTATTTGTTCTAATTTCCTAATGAGTTTCCTTAGTTGTTCCCCCATTATTGATTTACCACCCAAATTTTTATTCAAGTTAAAGTTTGGATGGTTCTTCTAACCAGGTTTATAATAATTTGAATATGGGTTATTCTGCTTATTATTTATGGCATTCAAATTTTCTAATGATGCTTTAGAATATACCATTTGGTCTAATGAATTCTCTTCAATCTTGGAAAATTGTTGAGAAAATTCATTCCAAATTTGTCTAACTTTCTTAAATTTGCAGCAACTTGATTTGCTAACAAGGTAAATGCACCAGCTTCATGAATATTGGCTACTTTCTTAAAATTTCCTCTCTCAAAAGGCCATTAAAAATTATTAGTAGCCATTCCTTAAATTAAAGCATAAGCGTCATGAAATGGTTTTGACATCAATGAACCACCATCAGCAACATCGATAATTGATCTAGGAGATCCAACTAATCCATTATAAAAGGTTTGAATTATTAACCAATATGGTATACCATTGTGGGGACACTTTCTTAAGAGTTCTTTAAATCTTTCTTATGCTTCATAAATAGATTATCCTTCAAACTGATTAAAATATGTAATATCGATTCTATGCTTTCCTATTTTTGATGGTGTAAAATATTTAGCAAGGATTTTTTATGCTAAATCACCTCAAGTTTTGATAGATCCAGGTGCTAACAATTCAACTACATCTTAGCTTTATCTCTTAGTGAGAAAGGAAATAACCTAAGTCTTATGGCATCATCGATACACCATTGTATTTACATGTAGCGCACAATTCTAGAAAAGTGGCAAGATGTAAATTTGGAACTTCAGTTGGTAATCCCCCAAACAGATTATTTGATACCATTTGGATAATAGCAGGTTTAAGCTCAAATGAATTACCCACTACAGTAGGTTTTTGAATACTACAATGAAGTTCATCCACAACATGGTTGACATAATCTCTTAAAGGTCTAAACTCTTGATAAATTTTAGCATTTTAATTATTTTGGTCTGCCATTTCTGTAATTTTTTTGGGTTTTTCAAAATTTTTAATTTTTTTGGTTTTTTTTAATTTTTCTAATAGTTCTTTCTAATTCAGAATCGTAGGACGCTAGTCCTTCAGAATCTGAACTACACATACACTAACAAATAATAAAAAAAATGAAATAAACAAAAAAATAAGATAAGGTAAGATAACTTAAAAATTAAATAAGACTTTCTAAAAATAGAAATTTGCTTTTAAAATCAAATTCTCCCCGGTAACGGTGCCAAAAACTTGATCCCTAGATACTGCTAATATGCACAGTACAACAATAAATCGGATTATATTTCACTTATATTTTCTGCAACAAAACCAAAAACTCTATCCTGAAGAAAAGTAAGTATTTAAATTTTAATTTATATATATTGGGATACTACGCAAGTAAATGTATTGTTATCAAGTAATATAAGACTTTTTGATTCAGACATGAATATCGAACCCATAGGGAGAATACGCAATATGCACTATTGAACAACAAACTTTCTTTTTTTAATAAAAAGATAATGATATAAACTAAATATGATTTTTGCAGTAGTGAAAATTTAAATATTTTTGGTATTTTCAATATTTAGATAGAACCATAACAATTTAAAAAGATAACTAGAGTTTTTGCAGAAGAAAAGACTGAATATGAAAATATCTTTCTTCTTATTACGAATCAGTAATAAGTATAGAAATTATGTTGTGGAAGTATGCAAATTGTGTTATAGGAGCAATAATATTATTTACCCTTACTAGAGATGTTATAAAGAGCATTGGCTAATTTAGAGTTTGAATAGTTCTGAAGACCGGCTAGGCAGGGAAGATACTAGCTCTCACTCTAGAGTTCATTCGATTCCCTCTACCTGGAGGCTAACATCTCGTATCAGAACTTAAAATAATAAACCAAATTGGGGGCTTAAACCTGTCACTTTAAATTCCTCTAACTCTACACCCTTCAATGAATATTTTCCTATGTATTTGCACTCAATCATATGAACTACATTCTCATTCATACAACTTCATGTGATTCTTTCCACTTTTTGATTGAGTTAATACCAACACAGTTCTTAAATGTTCCCACAACATATTTTAACATCTGGATTGGCTAAATTAAGAAGTAAATGAAGTTCATGGATTTAAATCTTCACAACTTCTTCCATCATTGAAGATCAATACATTCCACAACTTACATCCAAAACTTTATTACTTATCATTTTAAGAAGAAAGATAAAGAAAACTACTCAGAATTCTTGGAGAAAATAAAACCAAACTTTAGTTTAATTATAGAAATCATTGTTAAACCAACAACAAGTCTCAATTAAAACCAAAAGTAGTCTAAAAAAAAGATAAAAACTTATCTCAAGTCCTCCACCAAACACTTGAAGTTCCTTTTATTCTCTTTTTATTACAATAACTCAAAAAAAATAAAAACGATAAAATAAATGTAAAAGTTGTGCCTGAAAATCTCTCCAAACTAACTCCGCAAATGAGAACTTTCAAAACTCTCCAATACTTTCAGGGCCATTTTTTATGTCCTCTCTTCTTTCTTTTATAATTTAGCAAAAGGTGTCTTGGTTTCTCTTCAAAATATGTCTAGATTCAATCTATTTCCCCAAGTGATGCATCCTTTCATGATAATTTTTGTTCATGGTGGTTATAACAACCTATTAAGCCAAAGGGTTCCTCAAAAACGACTTCAAAATTTGCAGAAACCAATTTTTTTCATCCAATATATGCCATTGGAGCTTAAGCGCTGAGCCTCTGGTGCTTAGGCGTGGCCATCTCTATTTACCGGTGCTTAAGCGCTGGATCTTACGCTTAGGTGCCAAAACTCTTTTGCACATTTTTCACATTTTTTCTCTAAATTTGATCCTTTTTCACTTCTATAAGCATTTTTCACCCTTTTCACCTGTATCTGCAAGAAAAACACAGATTTTTTGCATTAAAGCGCAATATCTCAAAAATACATATAAAAATGTGTCTAAAAGTACTATATATTTTAGGTGTATCGATCACATACTGATTTGAGGTATGCAAGTTAAATTTATTGCTAATCGAATCAATGTATTTTATGGGCTAAGGATGTATTTCATGATGAGTATGTTGCATTCGTATTTATCTATCCTATAGATTTCATTATTTTAGATTTGGAGAAAGATAAAGAAATAACTGTAATTTTTGGGAGACCTTTCCTTGCCATCTGACGAGCAATGATAGATCTGTAAAAAGGAGAGTTGATAATGAGAGTTAAAGACAAAAAAATTACTTTTAATGTGCTAAAATTTATAGAGTATCCATTTAAAATAAAGCATTATAAATGTTACAGAATGGATTTTATTGATTATTTAATTAATAGCCATTTTTGAGAAAGATATGAAGTCAAAATAAAAAAGCAAGAAATGGCGGATGAACATGAAATTGATTTGCAATATAAATTAAATGAGATAAATATTGAGGATTCAAATTATATTTATGAAATTTTTGAGATTTTAGGCGCTACTAAAAATAGTAAACTTCTGATTCTTTCAATTGAAAAACCTCCTGAACTTGAGATGAATGTGCTTGATACACAAAAATAATATGTTGTTTTAATTTTACATTTTATGTTTATTTTTGTTGGTATTGCACTTTAAAGAAGGGTATTTTCAAGTTTTTGTTGTAGGTATATTAATTTTAGATATTCGGAGTAAAAGTAGCAAAAATGATAAATTTTCGAGCTAAAATAACAAATTTTGGAAATTTTGGCGTATGATGCACCAGATTAGTGCCTGAAGCGTCATTTTACAGAGCTTTGGGGCCTGATGCACTAGATTGGCGGTAGAAATGCATTTGAACGAGAGCTAGTGCCAGAAGTGCCAGATTTGGCGCCTGAAGCCGCAAAACTCAGAACAACACGGTCTTAAGCAAGTTGGCGTCTGATGCACCAGAACCAGTGCCAGATGCGATAGAGATGACTTTTTGTAGATTAAGGTTGTTTGAGATGATATTTACATGAATTTCAAAAGGGACACTTGTTATAACACCCCTTATAGTGATTCAATACATCTAAACACTTTGGAAGGTTATTTTATGAAGGGATATGTCTATTAGATCAACAGACATTTCTTATGAATTCAAAAGGGTTGACTTTTGGATAGAATTTAGGAGGAAATTTTGAATTCTTTTTTGAAGGAGGCAACCTTTAATAAAAGAGAGGTTTTAGAGAGTAGATGAGTGTGGTGTGTAAAGGGGGTGGCAAGAGAGTTTGAGAGAGGGAAAGTTAAGGGCTTGCATATTTTCTTCATGGATTATAAGAGGAGAGGGAAGGTGAGAGATTTCTTCTTCATTACACTTCTAAGAAATAATTGAGAGTGCTTGTAAGGAGAGAGGCTTGAAGAGAACTTTTATGGATTTGCTTGGGAAGGTTGTGAGATATTTTGTGTCTTGTATTTCTTTCATTTTGTAAACTTATTTTTATATATGAAATCCATTTTTTGTCGTATCCTTCTCATGAATTCTGAGTAAACTTCTTTATCTTCTCCCTATTTTAAGATATGGTTTTGTACAGAATTGATTTTGTTTTATACAATTTTAAATGTCAATAATTTGTGATGATTAGAATTCCAGTCTTCATTTACTTTTTGATCTGGCCAATTAAAATGTCAAAATGTGTTGAGAAACATATGTTTCAAAAGGACTATGATTTTTACACCATGGTGTGAATCACATTTGATTTCATGGGAGAGGATGTCATCCATTGAGTTGAGCGCAAATAAATATGGAAATATATTTTGTTGGATGTAGAATTTGAGATTTTAAGGTGATAGATTAAAATCCCCAATTTGGTCCAATTTATTGGAAACTGATGCAAGATTGTTAGTCCTCAGATGAGGGAGGTGTGAGAGCTCTAGAGTGGCAGTTAATATCCTCCCAGTCTAATCACAAAATTAGGGACCAAACTCTGTAATAGTCAATGTTGTTTATGACCTCAAAAAGTGGTAAAAAATATGATTGCTCCTGTTTAGCACAAAATAATTTGTATATGTATTTTCAAATGATTTTAATTTCTTCACAATCCATATATTCATTATAAAAGAGATGGCTTTTCCTTAAATTTAAATTCTTTATCACAAAAACTTTGTTTAGTTTTTGTAAATTTTACCTTTGAATGTTTGGCAATTAGTTTAATTAACTTTGTCATTTTATTGCATCTTATTTAGCATTCACTCTATTACTTTATATTTGAATTTAGTACTTCACTTTTGTAGCTTAAAATTATAGTTCACATTATAATCTTAAGGAATTATTTATAAGCATTTCCAACTTCCATGTGGGATCAACATTTAGGACTCCATTAGAGCACTTTATTACTTGAGTGGTATGTACAGTTGCGTTATTTTTAGGGGATTTGTTAGTTTAAAAATTTTTAAAAGATAAAATCACTTTCACTAAAGTTTTTTTGTTGGTATTAATTTGCATATTTATGATTATATCTGGCATGTTTATTTTGTAATATTGAAAAATATTTACAAAATTAACACACTAATTCCACCCACATCAAGTTTTGGGCACCGTTGGCGGGGAAGTAACAAAAAGTAGTAGTAAGTTATTTTATAATTTAAATTATGCTTATTTTAAATTAAGAACTAGAAAAATAAAGAGTGTTTGTAGTTTTGTTTGAATACTTTCATTTTTTAGTGTGTTAGCATATTTTAATTACTTAATGTTTTTGTTTATGTGTAGTGTAAGATCTAAAGATTTAGTGCCTCACGATTCTGAGTTAGGAAGAACTATTAGAACAATTCAAAAACAACAAAAAGAGATACATCATATTAGCAAATTAGCTTGCAATTTGAGTATGGCTGGAAATTAAAAAGAACATCATTAAAGACCTTTAAGAGATTATGTTAATCCTACAGTAGATGAATTTCAATTGAGTATACAAAACCCTGCTGTAGCAGACAATTCATTTGAGCTTAAACTTGCTATTATCCAAATGACATAAAATAATCAGTTTGGAGGAACACCAACTGAAGATCCTTATTTACACCTTGCTAGTTTTTTAGAATTGTTTGCTACTGTTAAATATGATGAAGTGTCGAAAGATGCCATCAGACTTAGAATTTTTCCTTTTACGCTAAGGGATAAAGCTAAGATGTGGTTAAACTCATTAGAACCTAGATCTATCAGAACATGAGGAGACTTATTATAAATTGCTTTATCTAAATATTTTTGACCTTCAAATTCTGTTAAGCTTAAAATTGATGAAATTTTACTGTCAGTTTGAAGGGGAATAAGCTTTTGAAGTCTTGGAAAGATTTAACAATTTTCTTAGGATGTGTCCACAACATGTATTGCCAGATTGGTTAATAATTAAAACTTTTTATATTGGATTGGTTGGATCTCTTAAATCGATAATTCATGCTGCTGCTTGTGGATCATGATATAAAAACCATTTGATGAAGTATATTCTTTAATTGAAGATTTGGCTACTAGTAATTTTCAATGGCCCTCTAAAAGGTTAGATAAAAAAAGAGTAGATAGTATTCATGGTTGTGATGGAATATCTATGTTAGCTTCCCAAATACCTGTTATATCAAAGAAGATAAATTAATATGGAATGACTTATTCTCAGACATCACCTATGCTTGAGGAAAACTCATTGGGACAAATGATAGAATCTCAATCTTCTTATGAGACCTTAAATGCAATTAAGAATCGTTCTAACAATCCTTATGCCAATTATTATAATCCTGATTGGAAGAATCATCCAAATTTTAGTTGGAGTAACAATAAATCTAATGCTGCAAATCCTCAATGGGGAAACCACACTGTGAACCCATTAGGAAACTCCAACAATCAAGAAAAGCTAACTTATAAAACTTATTACCCTCTAGGTATTAATAATTTGCATAGTAAGGAGAGAAAGTTGTTAATGGAAGAATTGATATTACAAATGGAAAGCCAATTACAAAGTAAAGGAGCTAAAATTAGAATCATGGAAAGTCAATTAGGATGTATTGCTACTACACTTAGCAATAGACATCCAAGAATGTTGCCTAGTAATGTTGAAGTAAATCCTAATGATCAGAATAAAGACGAAATTATGGTTATTCAACTGAGAAGTGGAAAAGAGTTAGAAACTAGAGTTCAAAAGGAAGTGGAAGTTAAACTTGAAAAAGATGAGGTGGAAAATGAAAATCTGCTGAAGATTTTCATTTTGAGTCAAAACGTCCTATTAAATCATTAAAAATCACTATTGAAAGACCACCACCTCCATTTCCTCAAAGATTGAAGCAAAAAAAATAGAGATAATCAATTTTTAAAATTTCTAGAAATATTGAGGAAATTAATGATAAATACACTATTTGTTGAAGCCTTGGAACAAATGCCAAGCAATGTAAAGTTCATGAAGGATATAATTAATAAGAAAAGAAAGTTTGTAGATAATGAAACTGTTGCACTCAGTAAAGAGTGTAGCACTATAATTCAGAAGAAGCTTCCTGAATAACTTTAAGATCTTAGAATTTTTACTATTCCTTGTGCTATTAGAAAAAGATTTTCTGAAAAAGCTATATGTAATTTACGAGCCAATATTAATCTTATGAGATATTTCACCTACAACTGTAACTCTTCAGTTAGTTGTTCAATCGATCACCTTTTCTGAAAGAGTTATAGAAGATGTTTTGGTAAAATTTGATAAATTTATCATTCTTATGGATTTTATTGTATTAAATATGGAGTAAGATAAAGAAATTCCTATCATTTCGGGAAGGCCATTCCCTGTCACAGGTAGAGGTTTGTTAGATGAGCAGAAAGGAGAACTAATTATGAGAGTTAGTTATCAAGAGGTTACAATTAATATTATAAAATCACTAAGTTACCCTGTAAAAGAGTAAGAGTTTGAATGCTACATAATTGATATTAACAAATATTAAAGGAATCAGTCCTTCAATTTGTATCACAAAATTTTATTGGATGATCAAAATGAACCAAGAGATGGTCCTCAAAGGAGATTAAATCCTATAAAGAAAGAAGTTATTAAGAAAGAAATTTTAAAATGGTTAGATGCTGGTATAATATATCCTTTTTCAGGCAGTTCTTGGGTGACTCCAATTCATCGTGTTCAAAAGAAAGGAGTTGAGACTATAGTGACAAATGAGAATGATGAATTAATACCAACAAGACAAGTCAGTGGATGTAGGATCTGCATAGATTATATAAAATTAAATTCTTCCATCAGAAACGATCATTTTCCTTTATCCTTTTTGGACCAGATGTTGGATAAATATTTTTTTTCTCTAGATGGATATGTCAGTTATCATCAAATAAATATTGTTCCTGAGGATCAAGAGAAAACAACATTTACTAGTCCTTATGGAACTTTTGCTTTTTGGTGGATGCCCTTTGGATTATGTACTGCATCTGTATTATTTCAAAGAAGTAAGCAGTCAAATTTTTAGGATTTAATTGAAAAAAGGATTGAAGTCTTTATGGATGATTTTTCTATATTCGGAACTTCATTTTAAATATGTCAAAATCTCGCATTAATAATTATGTAAAACGACTAATCTCGCATTAAACTGGGAAAAAATTTAATTTATGGATGAAGTAGGAATTTTTCTTGTGCGTAAAATTGCAAAAAATAACATTGAAGTAAAAACTGTAAAAATTCAAGTTATATCAAACCTACCTCCACCTACTACTGTAAGAAGATTTAAGAGATTGTTAAGACATGTTTGATTTTAGTGGCGATATATTAAAGATTTTTCAAAAACTACTAAGCCTTTATGCCAACTTCTAGAAAAAAAATACAAAATTTGACTTTAACCACGATTTCCTTAAAGATTTTGAAACTTTAAAGGAAAAATTGCTAACTTTTATAATTGTTTCACCTGATTGGGGGAACCTTTTGAATTAATGTGTGATACAAGTGATTATGCAATTTGAGCTATTTTAGGGTAGACGTATGATAACATTTTTAAAGTCATATACTATGCTAGTAAGACTCTTAATGATGCTCAAATTAACTATATAACTATTGAAAGAGAGTTATAGGCCATTATTTATGCTTTTAATCAGTTTAGTTCATATTTGATTGGAGCTAAATGTGTTCTGTATTTTGACCACTTGGCTATTAAATGTTTAATCCAAAAGAAGACGTGAAACCAAGATTAATTAGATGAGTACTTCTAAAGCAAGGGTTTGATTTTATAGTAGTAGATAGGAAAGGGATTGATAATAAAATTGTTGATCATCTATCTAGGCTAGAACTGGAATAAATACTTTATTTGGAAAAGGAAATTTATGAAACTCTTCTTGATGAACAACTTCATGTTGTAAAAGAATGGGAAATACCATGATATGTTGATATTATAAATTATATTGATAATGGTATTTTATAATATAAACTAAAAAACATTAGGAAAAGAAATTTGTTAATGATGCAAAATATTATCTTTGGGATGACCCCTATTGCTTAAACAATGCAGAGATTTAGTAATGAGCCAATGTGTGCCTTACAAAGAAATTCAGGAAATTATCGAAAAATGTCATGATTCTAAATTTTGAGGTCATTTTGGGAATGACAGAACTGTTCAAAAAAATATGCAATCTACATTTCATTGGCCTACTCCATTTTGTGATGTTATATATATTTAAACATGTGATCGGTGTAAGAGAGTAAGTTATCTTTCAAAAAGAAATGAAATTCCTCTAAATTTTATTTTGGAAATTGAAATTTTTTATGCATGAGGATTGGATTTTATGGGACCATTGATACCTTCATTCATATATATATATATATATATATATATATTGATTGTAGTGGAGTATGTTTAAAAATTGATTGAAACAATTGCTTTACCTCAATGAGATGCTTGGAGTATTTCAAAGTTCTTAATTTAAAATATTTTCACAAGATATGGAAAGCCGAAAGTAATCATTACCGATGGAGGATCTCAATTTAGGACAATAATTGCAAAATTAGTGGAAAAATATAATATAATGCATAAATTTGCAACTGCTTATCATTCTCAGATTAGTGGTTTGTTAGAAGTGTTTAATCATTAAAAGAATTTTGGAAAAAAGTGTGAATCCTAATAAAATGGATTGTTCTGATAGATTAGATACTGCATTATGGGCAAGCAAGACATCTAATAAGACAAAAATAGGAATGTCATCGTAAAAATTAATTTTTGGGAAGACTTGTCACTTACTAGTAGAATTGAAGAATAAAGCTCATGGAGTTACAAAGGAATTCAATTACAAGTTAAGAGATGCTAGTGACGAAATATTATTACAATTGAATGAGCTTGAAGAAACTAGGAAAGAATTTTACGTTTATGCTCAGATTTATAAGAAAAGAATGAAAGAATGGCATGACGGAAAATAATAAAAATGGAATTTGAACCTGGACAGGAAAAATTTATTATACAATACAAGATTGAAATTATTTCCTAGATAATTAAAGTCTGGGTGGAAAGGGCCATTCAGAATTGTAAAAGTTTATCCCGTTAGAGTTGTTAATATTGAAGATCCCAAGGCTGAAAGGATATTTAAAGTGACTGAGCACAGATTAAAACCATATTTTGATGGTCAAAGACCGGTTTTTAAACAGACTGTAATGTCGGGTCACACAAAATAAAGATTGGGAATGTTGGGCTGATGACATTAAACCAAGTGCTTTGTGGGAGGCAAACCATATTTATCAATGTTTATTTTGCTTTTATGTTTTTTTTTCGAAATATTTGACTTATATTTATAATTGTACTTTTATAGATTCTGTGTATTAGAGAAATTTTTCATTGAGAAATTATTTAAGAACATCTTTATTTACATAATTGTATAGAATAATTGAGAATTTTTTCGATCAAAATCGAATGGCAAATTTTTTGGTTTTGGCGCATCATGAGCTAGATTGGCGCCCGAAGTGACATATTCCAGAATGTTGGCACCTAAAGCACCAGAATTAGCGCTTGAAGTGTCTCGACAACAAAAATGGCTTAAAATATTTCAAAAGGCAATTTTTGGAAATTTTTCGGGGTTCTTCTCCTTATAACTCATAAAAACTAATTCAAAAATCCATTTTAGGTGAGAAAACAAGGGAAGAGTCACTAGTTTTCAATTCCTATGGCTTTCGACCCTAAGAATTTCGCTAGATTTGGAATTTTCAACTAGCAAAGTTCATTAGTTTTGATGTGCAGAAGTTGCATGATCGAGTTCTTATGAAGAAGAGACTAATCAAAGAAAGGGGGCTTGTGAATTGAATACTCAAGTAAAAGAGAATATTACGCACATACGCTGGGAAGTGCTTTACTACACTACTGCCACCAGAGTTGTCCCTGTGGTGAAATAGTTTTATGCAAGTCTTCATGGAATCAACCAAGGAATTTTCTATATGTGGGTCAAATTTATGTTATTCACTCCTTCAAGAATAAACGAGAAGTTTATGATTGAAAGTCTGCCTATTTGCCACAGCACAAATTTTACCCCTATGAAAGAAAATATAAATGAACTCTATCGATACCTTATGGATGAAGATGCAAATTGGAAGGCTAGAGATGATGGAAATGTAAGTTTTTCTTCATCATTGTTAAATCCTACTTCTAAGGTGTGGTTTTTCTTTATTGCATCGAAATTACTCCCACTATGAAAATCAGTAAGGTAACTAAAGAGAGTGCTATTGTGAACTACTGTATTTAAATTGAAAAACCACTTAATATTGGAGCAATAATTGTGAAATCAATTTTAAGTTTGATTTTGAATGGATCTGCAATTGGATTGGGAAATCCATCCAGTTTTTTCCTACTATGCATTCAATCGCAAGTACCTTATGAGAGTTGGGAGAAAGTGCTTCTTCATTGGAAGCCGATGGATCCAGAAGTCTATTGCAATTGTAATAGAATGGGAGATGAGAATGATATGAATGTACTGATAGATCAAGCATCCTAGAATTCATCAACTATTTAGCCTTACCTCAGTTCTAACGTACTTTTGAAAAGGATTAAGAAGTTGAAAAAGAGGTACAAAAACCTTATAAATGTAATTCAGAATGTTTATGAGAAGTTGGATCATCTAGATTGGAGACTGAAAGTACATTTTGAACAAAATGGTCATATTGAAGATGGTTCTGTACATATGTTCAAGAAACATGCTTGGATTAGAAAAAATTCAACTGATGAATTTCCATATCGACCCTTCTACAACTTGTACGTACACCACCAATCTATGGGAGATATTCAAGAGGACAAGAGCGAAAAAGATGTTTGAACTTAATCTATGCACAAAATATTTTTTTAGTACTACTTATTTATTTTCTTGTGTTATGTTGGATGGCATTTACTTTTATTGTTAAACACTATTTATGTTTGTGTTTAGTATTTCAATGTTTAGATTTCAGTGTTAGGATGTTTGGTTTGTTTTGGACACTAAATTAAATTTTGTTGGCTCCAAAAATGTTAGTTTGTAATAGCGCGGATTTTATATATAAATGTAAGATTTGTGTTGTTTGTGAAACTTTTGGGTTAGATCAATGTTTAAATTATGATTATAAATGTTTATAAAAGTTAATTAGAGGAGGGCATAAAGCGATGTGCAGCAGATTTCCACAAAAAAATGGAATCATAGAATGTTAAGGCATCCTCGCTCGATGCACCAAATTGGTGCCTTTGCATCAAATTTTTGCTTGATGCACAAAATTGGCACCTGAAGCACCAGTTTACAGAGAATTCGTGCATTATTTGCTAGATTTGGTGCCAGAAGTGCCAAATTGCTGAAAATGCCAGATTGTATTAAAAATCATGAAATCACACAGTAAAACTACATTTTTAATGCTTGTGTCATCTCCTACCTCTAAACCCTGACGTAGGGCTTTACATTATGCACATTAGAGAAGATTTTGGAGGCCAAATATCTTAGATTTCATTTTCTCTTGGTAAGAACTTCAGTTTAACCTAGAAATTTTTGAATTTCACAATGGATTTTTCCTACAATACGAAAGTGCCAAAATTTGAGATTTTTAATAGAAAAGCTTGAAGAAAACTTATGGTAAAAATTTTCTTACCAAATAATCTTACTTGGGGAGTTAGATTTTATATTTTGTAATTTATTTGGATTTTATTTGAATTTTATTTGGATTTTCATAGAAATTCCCATGGCTCCATGAGTAAAGAGAGGAAAGCTGACAGATAATTTTGATGCAAGAAGATTCATCAATTTCAAAGCCCAACATTGTATTAACGCTCAAATGGAAACAATAAAGTTGATCCAGGAATGGGCATTTGATAACTTGCGTGGCGAGATTGAGAGGTTAATCAACCCCAAAAATTGGGAGCGGTTTTGCTACTTCACTGCTGTAGCGTTTGTACCTATGACTTGGGAGTTTTATGCCAACTTGAGGTTTATCATTAACGATCACATCCTTGTGAGAGGTAAGCAAGTTGAATTTTAAAGAGAAAGCATCGATGCTTTTTGTGGGCTGAGAAATGTCTTCCATTGTGAATACACTGCATTTGTTATGACTGATTCATCACAAGATGAAGTCATTTCTTTTATGATTAATGTAAGAGGAGAATGAAAGTTTAAAAATAAAATGAATGTTAACTTCTCCGCTTCCATGATTACTATTCATTCAAAGGTATAACACCACTTCACCTTTGCTAAATTACTGCCAACAAATCATCTAAGTGATGTAATGAAGGATAGAGCTGTGCTAAATTCTGCATTCCAAAAATACAGATAGTAGATGTTGGTACTCTCATATTTTATCATGCTCGAATTATAGATAGTAGTGCTACAACTACTGGTTTGGGTTACCCTCCCTTGATTTTCACTTTATGTGAGCAATAAGGAGTAGAGTCCCATAAAAATGAGGAAAGGTTGTAGCTACAAAATCCTATTATGAAGCATACGATTCAAAGAATTGAATCATTTATTGAGTCCAGGAGTGGAGGTATTGATAGACCCTCTATATCAGCTGTAGGGGCATCTACATCTTGCTCTACTTCACTTGAAGATATTATGGAGTAGCTTATGATTCAACAAATGGATATAGTTAATATGCAGAATCAAATTGAAGAAATTGGAGAAAGAAAAGCTTATAATAATGAGTATAAGCAGAGGAGAGTTCAGCATGATATAGCTTTTGAGGATGCTATGGTTAGATATCTTAGGGATGAATATAATGTGGAATTTCCAACTTGCCCCAGCTTCACTCCTTATGCTCCTATTCATGATGAAGATGACGAAGAAGAAGAAGAAGATGATGATGAAGAGGAGGAAGGCGATGAGGACTGATATTCTTAGGAGTTTATTTTATTTTATTTGTTTGTCTATTATTTTTTATTGTGTTGTTATGTAGTTGTATTTGAAATTATTGTAGTAAAAACTTTCATTTTGTATGTGGACCTAACTTATAATAATAATAGTAGATTTTTACTTTTTCTGCATTTTTAGTATTTTCAATTTTTGTTTCTATTTTTAATTCTGAGCAAATGCTTTACAATATATTATGTTTCATTTAATATTAAAACATGAATGTATTTTTAAATTTAGTACCTCCAGTATACCATAGCCGAGTTTCAAAATCAGAAATCCTATACATGTTAGTTTTATTTTTATGCATTTAGTATTTTCTTTTACCTACTAAATTTTATACTAAAACATTTATAAATCACTTAAAAACTTAAGTTTTGTGGAAAAAAAATTTCTTTTAAAAAGAAGTAAACTAAATTTTTTTTGTCCTCAATTAACTATAGTTTTAAAATTTTTTAACTTAACATGGGATATTAAGATTTAAATTTAAATGACTATACTTATGTTTATGAATATTATACTAAATTTAGGTAAAAAGTATTGAATAATGAAGGTCAGTTTCTAAGTTAAAAATATTTGGTATGATAAGGTAAGACTATGTTTTTCTTTTTTAAGTAAAGGAAATTGTATTTTTGAAGTATTAAGAATTTAGAGCTTCATCTAAGAAGAAAAAAATGAAACTTTATGAAAAATCATAAACTAATATGAATTTATAAATTAAAGAAAAGTGAAGAGTTTTAACTTTAAGAAGAGGATGGTGAAGTTCAAAATTATTAAAGGCTATCCAGATATAGTAATTCTCACTTGAAAAAGAAAAAGAAAAGAAAGAATTGAAAAGATCCTAAAAGAAGGAAAAAAAGGAAAATAAAATAGAAATAAAAATGAGTGAGGAGAAGCTTGAGGAGATGCCTAATAAAAAATTGGCTTCCCTTGAATCAACTTAAGGAAAAGGCTTTATTACATTTTCTAAACTTATATTGAAGTATTAGTAGCATTACTAGTAAGGTTTTCGTAAAGTTCATTTTCTTAAGAATGTTCTAAGTATCCTTAATATGATAAATTTCAATTTTTCATCAAATGAAGAGAGATTCAAAAATCTTAAATTTGATTACTAAGTACTCTTAGACTTAGAGTTTGAATTCTGAGTAGTCTTTTTTACCTATGTAAATGGCGCTTCTCGCTCTATGTAATTCGTGTTTAGTTGTATCCTTCGATACAACTAAACATTTGACAAAGAACTGGCACCAAAAGCACCAAATTTCGTGGTTGAAGCACCAAGACCCAGAATAAATTTGTCTTAAGTACGTTGGCACTTGATGCGCCAGAACCAGTGCTAGATGCATCAGAGATGACTTTTTGCAGATTAAGACGGTACAGTATGAATTTTGCATGAATTTTGAAAAAGGCACTTGTTCTAATCACCCCTTCGAGTGATTCAATGTTTATAAACACTTTGGAAGGTTCTTTTATGAAGGGATATGCCTCTTGGATCAATGGACATGTCTTATGAATTCAAAAGGGTTGACTATTAGATAGAATTTAGGAGAGAATTTTGAATTCTTTTTTTAAGGAGGCAGCCTTTAATGAAATAGAGGTTTTTTAGAGTGGATAAGTGTGGAATGTAAGGAGCCCGATAAGAGATTTTGAGAGAGAGAGAAGGTCAAGGGCATGGAGATTTTCTTCAAGGATTGTAAGAGGAGAGGGAAGGTGAGAGATTTCTTCTTCATTACACTTCTAATAGATAAATTGAGAGTGCTTGTAAAGACAGAAAGGCTTGAAGAGAATATATAGGGATTTGCTTGGGAAGGATTGTGAGATAAGTTGTGTCTTTTACTTCTTTTATTTTGTAAACATGATTTTATATATGAAATTCGTGTTTAGTTGTATTCTTCTCCTGAATTCTGAGTAGTCTTTTTTATCTATCTCCCTAATTTGAGATATGGTTTTGTGAAAAATTGATTCTATTTTATACTGTTTTAAATGTCAATAATTTGTGATGATTTGAACTCTGATTTTTATTTAATTTGCAGTCTATTTAATTGAAATGTTAACATGTGTTGACAAACATATGTTCCGAAAGGGCTATGATTTCTACAACATGGTGAGAATCACATTTGATTTCGTGGGAAAGGATGCCATCCATGGAGTTGAGTGAAAATAAATAGGAAAATATACTTTGTTGGATGCAGGATTAGAGATTTTAATCAAATAGAATAAAATATCAAATTTGGTCCAGTTGATTGGAAACTGATGCGAGATTGTTATCCCTCAGGTGAGGGAGTAGTGGGAGCCCTAAAGTGGCAGCTGATATCCTCCTAGCCTAACCACAGAATTAAGGACCAAACTCAGGATTAGTCAATGTTCTTTATGCACTTGAAAGAGGGAAAAGAATATGATTGCTCTTATTTAGCACAAAGCAATTTAAATAGATATTATTCAAATGATTATAACTTCTTCACAATCTATATACTCATTGTAAAGGGGATGAATGGTTTCTTAATTTTGAACTCTTCGTCACAAAAACATTGTATAGTTTTTGTAAATCTTACTTTTGAATATTTAACATTTATTTTAATTAAATTTGTATTTTTACTACATCTTATTTAACATTCACTCTATTAATTTATATTCAAATTTAGCACTTCACTTTTGTATTTTAAAATTGTAGATTACATTATAATCTTAAGAATTTACTTATAGGCATTTTCAACTTCCCATATGGGATCGATATGTAGAACTCCATTAGAGCCCTTTAATTTTTCGGAGATACATATATTTGTGTCATTTTTAGAAAATTTGGCAGTTAAAAGTTTTTTAAAAGAAAAAAATATTTTTATTAAAGTTACTTTTGTTGGGATTAATTTGCATATTTACTATTGTATCTGTTGTTTGTATTTTCCAATTTTAAAAAATATTTACAAAATTAACACACTAAATCCACCTGCATCAGTGCTTCAACTCATTCAATGAACCTTATTTTAGGGAATTCATCTACCTTACATTTAAAATATCTTTTGATTTAACTGAAGACCAGCAAGAAAAATGAATGGATGCTTTAAAAAATCATAAGAAAGCTTTTGAATGGATTCTAGTTAATATTAATGGAATTATCCCTTCAATCTACATTCATAAAATTTTAATGGAATATATTCGTGAACCTAGGGCTCGTCCTCAGAGGGGATTAAACCTTATTTTGAAATAAGTGGTTAAGAAAGAAATTCTAAAATGGTTGGATGCTAGAATCATTTATTTTATTTCTGACAGTGCTTAAGTCAGTCCAATCCACTGTGTTTTTAAGAAAGGAGGAGTGACTGAAAATTTAATTAAAGAAATGAAATAATTCTAATAAGACAAGTCATTAGGTGGAGGATTTGTATTGATTATAGAAATTTAAACCTCAACACTAGAAAAGATTACTTTCCTTTACCTTTTATGGATAAGATGTTGGATAAACTTGCTAGGAACTGATATTTTAACATTTTGTATGAATTTTCTAGATACCCCCACATACCCATAGCCCTGAGTATTAGGAAAAGACAACAATCACAAGTCCATATGGGGCTTTTGATTTTAGAAGGTTGACTTTAGGTTTATGTAATGCAACTAAAACTTTTTAAAGGTGCTTGATGTCTATTTTCTACAGCTTAATTGAGAAAGGAATTGAATTTTTCATGGATGATTTTCTCAATTTTTGGGACCTCTTTTGATTCATTTTTAGATAATTTAGCTAAGGTTCTAAAATGCTGTGAAGAAACAAATTTAGTTCTCAATTGAGAAAAATGTCAAATTTTGGTCACAGAAGGAATTGTGTTAGGACACAAGATTTTTAAAAATGGTTTGGAAGTAGATCCAACATAAATCAAGTTATTAATGAATTAACACCTCCTACGTCAATGAGAGGAGTTAAGAGTTTTCTAGAACATGTTGGGTTCTACATGTGTTATATTAAATTGTTTTCAAAAGTTGTCAAGCCTCTAAATCATATATTAGAAAAGGTTCAGAACTTTGATTTTATGAAGGAATGCTTAATCACCTTCAATTTATTAAAATAAAAAATTAATCACTACACAAATTATTATTTCACCTGGATGGAAAAAATCATTTGAATTAGGATAAAATTATGATAAAATTTTTAAAGTTATATATAATGCGAGTAAAACCCTTAATTAAGCTCAGACTAATTATACCACCACCGAAAAAGGAGTCATTAACAATAGTGTATGCTTTTAATAAATTTAGACCTTATCTTATTGGGGGAAAATATATTGTGCATACTGATCATTCTGCTATTAAATATTTAATACTGAAGATGGAAGAAAAACCATGATTAATTAGATGGGATTCTCTGATGCAAGAGTTCAATTATTAAGTAGTGGTTAGGAAAGGTATTGATAATCAAATAGTTGATCATTTATTGAGGCTAGAACATGAAAATTGTGGTGATAATCATATTGAAATAAATGATAATTTTCCTGATGAAAAATTATACTTTGTTTCTGAGTGATGCATTCTGTGGTATGCAAATATAGTTAACTTTACCCTACATATTAGAAAGTCACCAAAAGAAGAAGTTCATTCACATTATAAGATTGTACTTTTGGGATGACCCTTACTTATATAAAAAAATGTAAGGATTTAATTATTCAAAGATTTGTACTAATTGAAGAAATTAAGGAAATTATTCAAAAATATCATTAATATGATTTTAAGGACATTTTGGAGTGAATAAAACTGTATTTAAAAATTTACAAACTAGATTTTACTTGCCAACTTTGTTTTGGGATGTTAATACTTATATAAAAACTTGTGATAGATGTTAGAGAATAGGCAATATTTCTATGAGAAATAAAATGCCCCAAAATTTTAATTTGTAAGTTGAAATTTTTTATGTATGGGGATTGGATTTTAAGGGACCTTTTATACTATTTTTTGGAAATATATGTATTTTAATTGATGTGGATTATGTTCCAAAATGGATTGAGCTACTGCTTTACCCCATTGCAGTACTCGACTTGTTGTAAAATTTTTAAAGAAAAATATTTTTACTTTATTTTGAATGCCAAGAGTGATCATTACAGGTGGGGGAAGTTGTTTTAAGAGCTTTTGAGTTTAAACTTTAACGATAAAATATGGAATTAAACATCAAATTGCAACAACTTATCACCATTAAACCAGGGGTTTAACAGAAGTATCCAATCATGAAATTAAAAGAATATTTGAAAAAATTGTATGTCCTAATAGGAAAGACTGGTCTGCTAAACTTGATTATGCATTATTGGTCCATATGACTGCTTACAAAATTTTATAGGAATGACATCTTATAAGATCATATTAATAAAAACTTATCACTTAATAGTTGAATTAGAACAAAAAGCTTATTGGGCGATAAAGGAATTTAATTATAACTTGAAAGATGCTGCTGAAAAATGATTACTGCAGTTAAATGAGCTTGAGGAAATTAGAAATAAGTTTAGTGAGAATGCTACAATTTTTAAAGGAAAGATGAAAAATTGGCATGACCAGATAATTTTAAGAAAAAATTTTGAGCCTGGGCAAGAGGTTTTATTATACAACACTCGATTAAAATTATTTCTCGGAAAACTTAAGTCCAAGTGGTTGGGACCATTTATTATAATGAAAGTCTATCCTTATCATGTTGCGGATATTAAAAATCTAAAAATTAAAGGAATAAATAATGTAAATAAACATTGACCAAATCCTTACAATTTTGGGAAAAAGCATTCTTATGAAGAGATCCTAATGTTGGGTCAACTAGAGTCAAACATTGGATACATCAATCCGGCGACGTCGAACCTCAAGCTTCGTGGGAGGCAGCCCATAGTTATCTATGTTGATTAATTTATGATTTATGTTGTTATATAGACCTTATGATGTAGTAGTGAGAACTACAAGATGTAAGGAGGTGCAAAACACTAATTTAATGATTGAAACAAAATTCAAATGTAATAAATTGATAGGAGAAATGGTGTTTATTTGGGCACTAGCACTTAAGTTTTAGCTTTTGTTCGGATTGGCACCTAAGCACCTGAACTTGGTGCCTAGGTGTGACAGTTATAGAATGTGGGAAAAACTCCTCCCATCAGTTTTAACCAACTTTTTCCTTTTAAAATCTCCTTAATCCCTTCCTTGGAGCATGAAACTTTGTATCTTAGGCTTAGGAGAACATCTTTGAAGAATAATTGAGTGCTTAATTTAATTTTCTTATTCCAAGGAAGAGTAAAACCATAGGTGGTGCATATGAGAAGAAGATTGTGCGGAAGGATGCCCAAACTTATTTCAATGGGTTCCTTGCACTAATCTTTGAGCGAATTGCTACACAAAAATAATGTGTTATTTTACGTATACATTTTATGCCTGTTTTTTTTATATTGCACTTTAAAGAAGGTTATTGTCATGTTTTTGTTGCAGGTATATCAATTTTAGAAATTTGAAGCAAAATTAACAAAAAAAAGGAAATTTAGAGCCAAAATAGAGAACTTTGTGATTCTAACACCTGAAGCGACATTTTCCAAAGAGCCGGCTCTTGAAGTGCCAGAACTTGCACCTGAGGCGCCATTATCGGTGCTTGAAGTGCTAGAACCTAAAACAGCGCGGACGCAAGTAACTTGGCACCTGAAGTGCTAAAGATGATATTTGATGGATTAAGGCTATTGGGGATGAACTTTGAGTAGATTTTGAAGGCTTCAAATGTTCCAAACGCCCCATGGAGCGATTCAATGCTTCTAGACACTTTGGATGGCTCTCTAATGAAGGGATATGTCTGTTGAATGAATGAACATGTCTTTTAGGATTCGAAAGGTGTGACTTTTGGAGAGAATTTAGGAGGGAGTTTTGAATTCTCTTAGAGAGGAGGCAACTACATATTAAAAGGAGAGGAGTCTAGGGCTAAGAGGAGGTTCGGTGGCTAGAGAAGAGAATGGTGTGAGAGCAAGAGTGAGGGACTTGAAGATTTTCTTCAAGGGTTGTAAGAAGAGAGGGAAAGTGAGAGATTTCTTCTTCATTACATTTCTAAAAGAGAATTGAGAGTTCTTGTAAAAGGGGAAAGTGCTTAAAGGGAACTTCTTGGGATTTTCTTTGGAAGGAGTGTGAGATAAGTTGTCTTTTACTTTTTTGTTTTGTAAACATATTTTTATATATGAAATCTGTGCTTTGTAGTTTCCTTATCTTGAGTTATGAGTAGTCTTGTTTATCCTTCTCCCTACACTGACATATGGTTTTACGAAGAATTAATTTTTTCTCCACGGTTTTAAATGTAAATAATTTGTGATGATTTAATCTTCAACCTTAATTTACTATTTCCTCTGGCCAATTGAAATGTTAAAATGTGTTAAGAAACATATGATCTAAAAGGGCCATGATTTCTACAATAGGGTAAGTGTCACATTCAATTTCTTGGGTGAGAAATCCACGTTTTTAAATGTAAATAATTTGTGATGATTTAATCTTCAACCTTAATTTACTATTTCCTCTAGCCAATTGAAATGTTAAAATGTGTTAAGAAACATATGATCTAAAAGGGCCATGATTTCTAGAATAGGGTAAGTGTCACATTCAATTTCTTGGGTGAGAAAGTAATCTATGGGTTTAAGTATAATTAAAAAGGGACATATACTTTGTTGGAAGCAAAATTGAAGAGTTTAAGGTGATAGATTAAAATCCCCAATTTGGTCAAGTTGATTGGAAACAAATGTGAGTTTGTTAGCCCTCATGTGACAGGGAAGTGGGAGCTCTAGAGTGACAACCTGTATCCTCCCAACCTAACCTCAAAATTAGGGACCAAACTCTGCATTATTCAATGTTCTTTATAAACTTAAATGAGGGTGAACAATAAGATTGCTCCTTTTTGGCAAAATATAGTTATATATATATATAAATATATATATATATATATATATATATATATATATATATATATATATATACTCTCTCTTATACACATATATAT